>JAQGCP010001012.1:0-13723 GCA_034699885.1 Acrobeloides thornei | reverse complement strand
GGAAAAGCTAAGAGATTTTCAACGAAATCTGATGTTTGGGGATTCGGCGTGACGATGTGGGAAATGTTTTCGTATGGAAAGAAACCATGGGAGGGGCGAGAGAATAAGGTATTGAAAACTTTTTTCAAGAAGAATTTATATAATAACTTAGGCACTCCAATTAATTTTGCATGGAGAGATTCTCGAAATGCCTCAAGCTTGTCCGCTTCAACTTTGGGAGGTGATGAAATGGTGTTGGACTTATGATAGCTCTGTTCGACCGGATTTTAAAGCCATAAAATCTAAATTGGGTGAAATTAATGAAGAATTCGATTGTGAAAGCACTCCAGTCAGCCAAGTCAATGATGTTAACTACACTCAGGTAAATGATATTTTAAACTAGAGATATCTTTTTGAACGATTTTTTAGATTTTAACGATAATTAACGACGATAGTTATTCGAGTCCAACGCCAATCGATCTTTCGAAAGATGTCAACATATCGGGAATAAATGGTGATATCACACAAGAAACAGAAAGTCTCAATACTGAGTAATCTTGTTTAAAGGTTGATGGTCATCTCAAATAGGACTATTTAGGCTTAGACTTGTCTTTAGGTTTAGGCATAGTTTTTTTAGGCTTTAGGATAGACATTAAGCTTAGGCTTACAAGGGGCCATCACCAAGTGCAACATTTCCCTGGAAAAACGGTCTGGTGGGTTTGAAAAAAATAGTCCAATGGACATCAAAAAAATTACACATAATGATTTTCAAATATAAAAGAAGTGATAATTTTTCATGATTATTTGGCGAAAATATTGCATAAAAAGTTCCAATGCATATATGGTGTATATAGTTTTATATATATTAGCGTTGTTGTCTGGACTAGACAAAAATTTTTTCTTTACATTCGCATCTAGAATCTAATTAAATTTTTCGCCTAATCATGAGCTTTCTAACCCGCCAGACCGTTTTTCCAGGGAAGTGTTGCATTTGCTGATGGTCCCTTGTTTGTCTTTTTTGAACTGTTTAAAGTGACCCCATAAAAATTTAAAGACTTCTTTTTGCAAAAATTTTAGTCAAAACACTTCTTTTCATTCGATTCCAATTACTCACTTCTATTCATTCGATTCAAATTATTTTCTGAATCCAAACGTAGAAAATGATACCGGTGGAGAAGAATCTTTAGCCATCAATCATGTTCATCAACACGATATATTAGAAAGCGAAGTCCTTTTAAACAATGATCCAAGTATAAATGATGATCCTAAAAGTTAAATGCAAGTGACCCTTTTATGAAGAACTATGTTTTGGCATTTTTCCAATAGTCCAAAACATGAACATCACAAAAATTACACACAATGATGTTCAAATATAAAAAAGCGATAACTTTTCATGACTATTTGGCGAAAATAAACAAATTTATTGCATAAAAAGTGTCCAAAGTGCATTTAAAAAATGTATATATGATGTATATTGTTTTTATATATAGCGTTGTTGTCTAGGCTGAACAAAAATTTTTCTTTACATTCGCATCTAGAACCTGGTTTAAATTTTTCATCTAATCATGAGCTTTCTAACCCACCAGACCGTTTTTCCAGGGGAGTGTTACACTTGGTGATGGTCCCTTGTTAGCCTTTTTTGAACTGTTCAAAATGACCCCATAAAGATTTAAAGACTTTTTTTTGCAAAAATTTTAGTTTATCGAGCGCCGACTGTATGTATCATAGCCACTGGATGCGCAAAAATTAAGATCTATGATCGGCGTTTTCACCGTTCTTATCCAAGCCTTTTCTTATTTTAAAATAATATAAATGTTAAAATACTATATTTTGAACATTTTTATAATATAATAACTACTTTTCTGTATGAAAAACTAATTTGTCACTTTTTGTGTCAACATTCGAGTGAAACAGCATAGCTGTCAATAAAGTGACAAAGCTTAAATCCGATTAGCAAATTTTTAAAGATATTTTTATAAATGAATAAGCTAGTTAATCACTATTATGCAAAATTTTTCTTAAAAAATTAATGTCACAAAAAGTGACAAGTTTGTCTCTTTTCTGACAGGTTTACCTATGGTCAAAAATGAATTACAAAGAACCCCCGAGTACAAAAAATTTGGCAATTTGGAGCTATTTGTAATAATATGAATTTTTGACGTTTTTACCTCTTCCCTTTTCAGTAGAGGTACCCCCTAAAGTCAAAACTTGATAATTCCATTGAATTCAAGTTCCCCATAGTCGAAAACCCCCGAGTATCAAAAATGATTGAAAATCAAAAAGGGCACAGACTTATTGTTACTTGAAACAGACGTGCGCTCATTGTAAACTAAGTCGCCTGTTCCCACTTCGCTCCGTATGCGACACACGGTCTAGATATTGATTTAATTCACAGGTGGGTGCGTTGTCTGTCGTAATTTTAAAAAAAAGCACAACCCTTTTTTGGTTGGCGCGCTTATACTTGGGCACATGGGTAGTGAACTTTTCAAAAAAAAGTGCGCTACTCCCCGCCCCAATTTTTTTACCTTGATCCTCCTTATGTTTTTTTTCAAAATTTTGGGCCAAAACATAAGGGGGAAACCAAGTAGATTTTTTTTGATCTTTTCAAAAAATTTCAAAAATCACCTTGGTCCCTTATGGTTTTTCGGCGCAAAAATTTTTTTTCGAAAAACGCTTGTTTGATTGCTGAAAATGCTCATAAAATTACGAATTTTGGTTAATAAATTATATGATTTAAAAAATTCAATAGTATAAATTAATTAGAATAAAAATAGATTTTAATGAACAAATGGGTATCTATAATGTTGGTAATCGTCATAATTTTCTTGAAAATTACCATCTAGATATTGTTGATTATTATGATAATAATAAGGATTTGGATTGACATCTAAAACATTATATTTATAGAGCTTAATAAATAAATTTTGGAAGTTATACGTTTTATCTCCCCCATAACAGTTTAAAAGCCTAAATAACTAAACCTAAGCCTAAGGGCTAAGAAACCTTAATCTTATTCGTGAAAGGGAAGGGACAAGCCAAATAATCACGAGAAATTTTATTACCTCCATTATTGCTCTGATAAACATCAGATCCGGTCCATTGTATGGGATAATTATTAGAATAGTTTGTAGAGTTAAAATCATTTGATTCATGCGATGATGTATTACGAGGGTAATTGTAATAATCCTGATTCCAATAGGACATTCCACTTGATGAAGTTAACGAAAACGTAGAAGGATTCGTTTGAGAATTTGGGACACTATGAGTTTTAGTAGTTAATCTCAAATTTCTTTTCTCCAAGCTCGTTACGATTTCTTCAGAAGAAACGGCTTTATTCAAAGTTGTAGCAAGATTTGGTGAAGTTAACGAATCTTGCTTTAAACCTAAATTTGGCTTATATAATTATGATTTTTTCTTTTAACATACGTCTTCCAACTGGGAGTTTTTCAAATGAAAGAATTTTGAAGTTTTCTACCAATTTCTTCGACTTTTTCAAGACTTGGAGATTTTCTTTCTTATCAATCAGCTCCTTGACGATATGGTGTTTTCCTTCCTTGATCAAACGATTTTCAATATTTTTGAACTAAAAATAAAATATTAATAAAATAGACAAAAATCGAAAATATCAAAATTTAAATGATCTATCATTCTTTTGACTTATGATTTTTATTTTCTAGATTTACACTAAATTTTTTATTTTCTTAAATTTTCTAGCTTTTAATAGATTTTTTGAAACTTATTCTAATAAGCTGACTCTCCAGTTACCATAAAAACATAGGCTTAAGGCCTAAGAAATCTATGCCTAACAAGGTCTAAAAAGCCATTTTTAAGAAGCACATGCTTAAGATTAAGCCTTAATGTAAGACCTAAGCTTTAACGGGATCGGATAAACCAAAAAGTACAGATTTTCGACTCATGATTTATTTTTTCACAAAATTTCACTTCTTATTATAAAAAACTACCTTTTTATACAATTGTATAATCAACTTTCGCATCTTTATGGCATCATTTTTTCTATCCATACTATACTAAAAGTTGGGAGAAATTTTCTTGAAACATATCTAGAAATCTTACCTGAACAGCATATTTCAATCTTTCGGTATTCCTATTACGGCTTCTTTGAGAAGCTAGCCTATTACTTTCTCTACGCTTCTCTATGTTGAAATCTTGTATATTCTAAAAAGTAATTTTTAAGAAGATCAATGAAAATTTCAATAAAATGCTTACCTTGATTGCCATATTCTAAAAAGTGATTTTTAATGCTCGGAAGATCGTCTTGGAGAGGTGTATATTCTAGTGTATTTTTTTATGCTCTTTCAGATTCGCACGAAGAAAAAATTTTAAAACGTTTTAATATAGTCAAAAATGCGAATTACTGAGCCTCTATGTCATTTTTCAAAATGAAATCTTGCTAGGCTCATAACTTCTCGTAGGAATTGAATTGAGAGTTCATTGACCACTCATTTGAAAACTGAGAACCTGTCCTCAACTTTTATACAGGCATCTATGACAAGTTCTCGCTTCAATAAAAAGTTATACTCCAAACTTTGAGGCATATCCTGATTTTTTTACCGGCTTTTTGACAAAGATCGGCATTTTTGACCCGGTTACGGGGATTTTTGTTAAGGTCAGTTATTGAAAAATTTGTAGCCCAGATTCCCAGAAAAATTTTGGTAATTGGGTTTAATATGTTAGTACAGGAGTTTTTGAGTTAAAGCTAATTTATTCTTGAAAAATGGTAATTTTTTGATATTTTTAAAGTAGCAAGATCCCAAAACCTAGGTTAGCTTTATTCTTTTTGCCCAAAAATAAGTTGTTTTACCGTTTTGGGCCATGGCCAACAATTTCTGATCATTTTGAAAAATTTTGAAAAACTTTATTTTTGGATCCAGATTCGTGGTTCAAGTTCAGAGCAAAAATGGTAGATTTTTAAGGCATTAACATATTCACTCAAAAATGATCAGAAATTGTTGGCCATGGCCCAAAACGGTAAAACAGCTTATTTTTGGAATCTGGGCTACAAATTTTTCAATAACTGACCTTAACAAAAATCCCCGTAACCGGGTCAAAAATGCCAATCTTTGTCAAAAACACGGTAAAAAAATCAGGGTATGCCTCAAAGTTTGAAGTATAACTTTTTATTGAAGCGAGAACTTGCCATAGGTGCCTGTATAAAAGTTGTAGGGCAGGTTCTCAGCTTTCAAATGAGTAGTCAATGAACTCTCAATTCAATTCGTACGAGGAGTTATGAGCCTAGCAAGATTTCATTTTGAAAAATGACATAGAGGCTCAGTAATTCGCATTTTGACTAAATAAAACACGTTTTAAACTTTTTTCCTTGTGCAAATCTGAAAGAGGATCGAAAAATACACTAGAATATACACCTCTCCAAGACGATCTTTCGAGCGTTAAGAAGAACGATGAAATTTTCAATAAAATGTTTACCTTGATTGCCGCTTTTTGATGAAAAAATTCATTCCTATTAATAAGGTTATACATAATTGATTTAGTATAATAAATTGTTTAGACCTAAATATAAATTTTAATAATAGAACTTTTATTTTTTATAATCTGCAAACAACGCGATTATTATTTTTCATAGGTTTCATTTTAAAAATTTTGATTTTTAATAGAAAACTCAATAAAAGAGGAATTATAGAGCTAGAAAATAGAATTTGCTCCATTAAAAAACTTTTTATGGAATTTTTAAAGAGCTTTTTATGCGCTTCAGTTTGCTCTACAAAATGGTGAAGATATCGACCGAAAATTCTTTATAGAAAAAAGCTATAGTTTGAAAAGTGACTAAACACTAGGGATGTTACAATGCCACAAAAGCGTGGCATTTGCCACGTTTTTGGACTTTTTGCCACGCTGCCACGCTTTTGAACTTTTTGCCCCGTTTTTGGACATTTTTTAAAGAAAAGATCAAATTCATCAGATAAATATTTATCCTAAAACATTAAACGCAATATGTGTGTCTGTATTTCTATCTGTCTGTTTGTTTGTGCTATCTCCGTCACCTAAAAGGACCACTGTACTTTTGAACGGACATCGATCATTTATTTTGAAAAGAAAGAGAAATTTTTGCTGATCATTTTTTGTTTTTACGGTACCCCTTGAAAGATTAACCCTTTCGAGATATTTGCGTTTGAAATTTCCTTCAAAGTTTTCAAATGTAAATTTGTATTGAAACGAAAGAGATTGACCGAAAAATTCAAAATTTCGTTTAGAAAAATTACGAATTTGTTATCAAAATTTTATTGCAAACCGATTATACTCACGAAGAGCCATTCAACGAGTCGTCGATGCCCATATTTCGCATTTTGGGAAGCGTGTAAAAAAATAGTGTGTTTTTGTAGTGTTTTCGATGATTTTTGGCACAATATTTTTTACACACTTCCCAAAATGTGAAATATGGACATCGACCACTCGTTGGATGCCTCTACTAAAAACACATTTTGAAAGTAAAAAATAACAACAATAAATAATTATTTTGGGCTTTTTTCAGGACAGATACAGGGGGGGGGGGTCATTTTAAATAGAAAATCTCGATTTTTTTGTGATCTCGGTCATTTTGTTACAATTTCGATGGCTTAACCACATTTCCTTGAAGAATCAGCCATGTAACACTAAATCTGAATGAGTTTTTTAGAACTCGGTCATTTTGAAAGCAATTTCGATGGGTTAACCACATTTTCCTTACAATTTTGTAGTGTAGATTTCAAAAATATCTATTTTTATATCATTTGCATTAAAATCAATCGCATTTTCGAAAATTGGCAAAAAAGTGCCACCCCATCCCTCGGATGTCGGTTTATCGAGTGCCGACTGTATGTACTTTCTTTGTCTTCAATTCGATTTTCTAAAAAATGGAAGCGTTTTTACGCAAAAATAACATCGCCAATGTGTTTCTCTCATAAAATTACCACTAATAGGATCATTTTTGAGAAAATTTCGAAAAATAAAATTTTTCGATCTTAGACCACATTCAATTGATATAAGAGCCTCCAACTTTTCTTATAAAGAATTTTCGGTTGGTATCTTCACCATTTTGTAGAGCAAATTGAGACACATAAAAAAAAGTTCTTTACACTATTAAAAAATTCTATAGTATAAAAAAGTATTTTTAATGGAGAAAATTCTACTTCCTAGTTCTATAATTACCATAAAAACTAATTCTACTCATCAAGATTTCAACAAATTCTAAAAGTTTCAAGCTCAGATCTCTAATTTTCATTCAACTTTATGAACAAATGAAAATTAATTATTATTATTAATTGATCGTTCTACTTATATATTTTCTTCATATAGTACCTTTTCTCAATGAATCACTTGTCCACTCGGCTGCAAGGTTTTATCTTACTCTTTTCTTTCGAAGAAAAAACAAATACCGGTGTCATCATTAACAAATATTGACGTAGTTTACCGCCCTTTAAAACATTTTTATCAATTAGGAAGGTTTCACTCGGCCGAAAGTGTGAATTTAAAGTTAGAATGACTAAACACAAGTTGTAATAGCTCTGGTCGGCCGCTAGACGATTTTTTATTAATGAATAAAAATTTTGGATTGGAAACAAGTTTATTTGTACAATTAGATTGTGAATGTGTAATTTTTATATTTTTGATGTAAGTGTAGCTAATACACCAAAAATCAATGTGATCAACACAATAGGGCAGATTTTAAGAGATAATTTTTTACGATCGAGATGCCGTTGAAAGCTGGTGATCTGTGCTACATAATGGCACATATTGGGCTATTTCAAAGTTGTAGGTTCTCAGATTTTGAGTTTTCCAATTTCTCAAACTTGTAATGGCCATATCTCCATGAAAATTCATGATCAAGAGACAAAATTTTTTTTTAACATTATCCTCGTGATTTGTACTTAATTTTTTCTTTGACACCAATCCACGATTCTTGCGTTAATACTGTCAAAAATCTCATTTTTGGAGTTTGGGGGGTCTTTGAGAGTATTATATTGGGTTCATATTCGGATTACTCATGATTAGTTCTCTATAGACTCTACAGATTAGTTTATCTTTGTATCCTACTACCATAAAGTAATTACGTATCATTCGGGAGTGCCGCACGAGTCACTCTCGGGGAAACCGCTAGTGCTCGGTCCCAATTTTTTATCAATACGACTTAACCTCACTAAACAAAATTACAAAATGTAGTTTTTTGGAAAGTCACATTTAGACGCGCCAGTTAGGGTGAGCACTAGCCTTTGTGACACGCATTTTTCGGCGCTAGCGCGCTGCTAGCGTCGAAAAATGTGTGTCACAACGGCTAGCGCTCACTCTTATAAAAACCAAAAACCATTTTTGTAATGCTTGGTTTTCGATAAAGTAATGTTACTTTTATATAAGAACAGAATAAATTATCTAGAAAACGCAATATTAAAAAAAGCTATCATAAAAAATTTTCATTCGATTACATTTCAAATTAACTTTCCACTAAACATTTGCATTCTAATACGGTCGTCTAATGAATTCCAACTAACGTGATTCATTTCATCTAGGATTTTTTGCCTTTTAAACAAGACAATGTGCATAAGCTAGAACATGATCGCGTTCTTAGCTTCCTTTTTAGTCAATGTGAATTGGGGAATCCATACAATGTATATGCTTGCTCGTGGGAATTCAACACACAAGCCTTTTCTAAATGAATTGGCGGCATTGTTCATTTGATGAAGATCATACGTTGTCTTTCTGTTTTAATTTTGTTTGAATTTTTTGGTATATTTAAAAAATATTCATCTTTTGCTCTCATGATTAGGACAAAATTGTGTGAGAGCAATTTTCCTATAGAGAGTATTTATGATTAGTTTATTATCGTTTCATTTTTACAAAAAGTGCTTTTGTTTAAAGATGATTATTCTTTAAAGAAATTAAATTTTGATCTAGCAAATTGGATTTCATGCTTCTTCCTAGTTATTTTTATCTAAATCTACGATTCTGACGCAAATATATTTATGCTAAGTGTTTCAAAAATTAGATTTTTTGTTGCAAAAAGCTTTTTTATATTGGGTTATTCCAAAATTTATGCGACTTTTTACATGAATATTGGACTGAAAATTTTTTTTCTAAAAATGACCCCTATGACCCCCAGGGGTAATTTTATGCGTGGAATCGATTGCGTGCATTTCCGAAGTGTGAAAACGCTTCCCTGATTCAGGAAAGGGGGCCGGTGTATTGAAGCGAAAATGTAAATAATTCGAATTTTAGCCGAAAATTTTTTCTTTTCAATACATCTCCCTGAATCAGGATCAGCAAGGTGTTTTCACGCTTCGGGAATGCACGCAATCAATTTTTCGCCCAGAAATTACCCTAAAAAGTCGGTTTTTAGAAGAAAATCGGAAAAAAATTTTTTGAAAAAAAAATCACGTGGGTGGCCCCCCCCCCATGTAGACGAGCTCCGAACAACCCAATATATCAAACAACGAAATCATAAAAATAAGCAATCATGTTTATTAGATAAATCTCTTTTAATTTTTTATTTCAAGCCGATTCTTCATTCTCCATTTTTATTACAACTGCGCATTTATGCCAAGCTAAGGCATTTGTCTATTCGAGAATCATCGGCATGGTTTTCCTTCGGAATCGCTTCATCTTACTAGGCATCGTTTTTCACATTTGTCATTTTGTACTTTTTCTTGGAAAATTTTCATTTTTAATAAAAAATGGAGTTTGTGAAACACGAATGCTTTTTTCATACCCAGTAAAATTGATTAAAATGTGTTATGCATTATGCCTTGTATGCTGCTGAACTTTTACACATTAGATCGTTGAGTAGCTTTGATAAATGAATTGCCCTACTAATTAAACATAGCTTTTAATGGTTTATCAATTTATGCATGATTATAGCCTAGCAGTAGCTCCAAAATGCAACAAAAAATCTTTCAATGGAAGAGTAATTTTTATTCTTTCATTTTATGATGTGATGCATACAGCGCAGTAATTTTTGTCCAAATTTGAAGTTTTTCGAAAAAATTTTTCCCTTGGACTCTCTTATGTTTTTTTTCGAAAATTTTTCAAATTTTTGGGCAAAAAATTAAGGGGATCCAGACTTTTGAAGAACTTGAGTTTTCAAAGATGTAACTTTATTTTAAACTGTTGATATTTGTCTATAGAAGTCGATTTTTATCAAAATTTTCGACCTTTTATGGTTTTTCTAGGCGGGGAATCGATTGCGCGCATTGATGAGACATGAAAATGCTTGCACGACCTACTTCTATAGCCAAATATATCAGTTTAAAATAAGATTACGTCGTCGAAAACTCAATGAAAAGTCCGAATATTGACACGAAAACATGAATTACGCGCAAAAAGATTGATTTGACCATATTCAGCATACACTCTTGTCTAATAATGAAAATTTTTTGTCGAAAACGGATTTCTGCTGCCCTCGATATAGGGAGCTATGGTGGTCGTTTGGGGTCGAGTTCATTTGGGACACTTTTTAATTTGTGTTTCTATGGAGACTTTTTGTTTAAAAATTTTTGTTCCTTGTGCTCTTATGACGTTATGTTGACTTTTTAAAATATTACTTTGTCACATGCAGCTCCTGCTGTATTAATTTCTTGTTGAAATTTCGCCCATGCATCTAAAAAAGCCTCTAAATAAACACGAAAAAGTTGTGTGGTTTTCTAATGTTCTTTTCACATGCATTCCACATGTAGATACTATTAAATCAAAACTCTCATAAAGCCTACCGGGTATCTTGGCTTTCGCAAAAATTTTATTACCTAAATAATGTTTTTTTGAAGAAAAAAATACTTTTGCATTCTAAAAGGTGTTTATTTTTTATGAGATTGTTAAGAATTTTCTCAATTTTATATAATCTATTAAATAAACGCTTTAATTTTTCTTCATTTTTACTTATTTGTTTGTCTAATAAATTGTCCCAAACGGATGTTTTTACACCAGGTTTATGTAGGAGTAAGAACGAATACGTAAGTTGATGTAGGAGTAAGAAATTAATGGCATCATGACATCATAAAAAATTTGAAGTGCAAGAGAAATTTTTTTATTTCGAAAAAATGACCAGATGTCTTGCTCGTATTGTCCATAGCTTGCGATATCTATTGATTCAATATCTATTAACTTAAAAAATAGTATTGAGATTTCTTTTTTGCACATAGACATTGTAGTCCGCGCTAATCGTCGTAAATCAACGCTAATTGTCATAAATTTACGACATTGTAATACGGCATCAGAAAATAAGAAAAAATGGTTCGACGAAAGAAATCATGTTTGAATTCATGGCAATAGGAACGAATGCACGGCACTAAAAAATTTCGCACGGATCTACCGCACAGGATTTTCCGCACGGAATGACCGCACGAATTTTTCGCATAAGGATCTTCCGCACATTTTTTGCATTTATAAAAGTTGCCTGAATTTCAATAAAATCGTGTTTATCTATGACAATCAGCGTTGAATTAGCGCGGTTATTTAGCGTTGATCTACGACGAATTAGCGTGGACCCTAATTTGATGTTTTTGGCCCTTCAAATAATGGCTATCTGATCTTTGAAAATTTTTAAAAGTGTAAATTTATTCACATCTTTTTGTTTGCCGTGCCATCTAGATTGCGTTAACCCCAAAATTCTTTGCATTTCTGTCTGGTGTTCACTGCTAACTGATCCTAACTATTTGACCAGTTAACTTGCGCGTCGAGTGGTATCCTAAATTCTGTCCACTCAACAATATGCCTGACAACCACTGAAAAGCACTGACGCCATTGACCCCATTCGTTAACTACTAAGGATATGATGTGGACAGCCGGCTTGTCGGATTTTAAGCTTATTTTTATACTTATTTATCGAGTCGGATTTCTTCTAACTTTTCTCATTATTAATTAAAATTTGTTATTTTACTTACAAGCATTCGTATATTTGAACAAAAAAAATTTTACAAAAAATAAATCTTTTTAAAACAAAAAATTATTTTTGAAGAAAATCGGTTCTTTTTTACAAATAATACAACAAAAAATTTTTATATGCGTTTCTTTACTTTAAAGGGGGTAAGAATTAGGGACTAATCCCTGAAAAACTTTTTTTGCCAAAGCCTATATAGGCCTAAAATCATGCGATAAATTGATTGCGCGCATTCCCGAAACATGAAAATGCTTCCTTGACCCTGATTCAGGGAAATAGATGTGTGTATTGAAGCAAAAATCGAAAATTTTTCAAATTTCTGGGGGTAATCTCATGCGAAAAATCGATTGCGCGCATTTCCGAAACTTGAAAACGCTTCCCTGACCCTGATTCAGGGAAATTAGTGCATATTGGATTTTCGCTTCAATACACACTTATTTCCCTGAATAAGGGTCAAGGAAGCATTTTAAGATTCGGGAATGCGCGCAATCGATTTTTCGCATGATTTTACCCCTATATAAGGCTGTTTTGGCAAAAAAATTTCGACCGAGATTGACCCCAGATCTGCACCCCCTCCCTTAATCTATCTCCTCAAGTCGCCGTTGAATTCTCCCTTTTTCAATTTCCAACTTGACGGTATTCTGGGCATTTTCTTCCATCACACACATACGAACTAGCAATTTCCCCATTTCTAAAAAAAGACTTGAAAAATGTATTCATCGGTAGCAAGCAAGGGGATTCGATCAAGCTTACCACGCTCGAGTTCTTCGATACGCGCATTTGAATCTTCTTGGCGAACTTCCAGTCCATCGATTCGCCTCTCCAGATTCACTTTCTTTCTATATGTATCAGCATATATCTGAATTCGTTCTGACTCTTCACTATTATGCATGCAAAACCCACATATAACAAGAATGATAAATATTGCGCCGATAATAAGGTAATGATAAGCTGACATCGTAAATATTCGGAAGTGCCTTAGCTTCTATACATGTTTATAAGTAAAAAACACTTAAAAAGAAACATTTGTTTTTGAGAAAATGAAGAGATGCCGTCTTTAGAAGCAGCATAGATGACTGGCGAGAGAATTTACGTCATATGGGAGTGGTCAAAGATCTCAGGGAAATTTCGCTTTGGACAACACGTGTGCAAGGTCGTTAGCTAAAAAAAAACTTTATACGTCATAGTTTTGAAATACTAATAAAAAAATAACTTGCATTAAATTTGTCATATCTCATTCACAGGTGAAAACTTTATTCACAAAAATAATAATAAAATTGATGCCTGAGTACAGGCAAATTGCGGCAAATTTTAAAAAAAAACATTTTTTCGACAAAACAAATTAAGCCTTGACATTTGAATTAAGATTTTGGATTCCCAAATTTTGTTGATGATATCCTTGATGTTGCCCATTAATTTGATCATATCTTGGGGGTTGTCCTAATGGTGGTGGGTTAACTGACACTGACCATGGATCACCTTGATTTTGTTGATAAATTGGTTGGTTTACAACGACTTGTGGATTCGGTGTATACACAGGTGGGTTAACCGGGGGATAAGTTGTAGCATTCACCACTACTGGTGGGCTCCAGCGTTTCTCGATAATATAAAACCAGTAGTTCCGGATTTTTGTTTGTAATGTTAAAGAAGACAACCGAATAATGCTCATAACTAGGTAAAGCGCGCCGATAATGATCATAAACGTTTGAGCTTTAGCTAAAATATGATATTCTTTAAAGGGGGTGATAATCATGGCCTAATCCAAGAGAAAATTTTTGCTAAAACAGCTTATATAGGGGTAAAATCATGCGAAAAATTGATTGCGCGCATTCCCGAAGCGTGAAAATGCTTTCTTGACCCTGATTC
>JAQGCP010001011.1:0-13725 GCA_034699885.1 Acrobeloides thornei | reverse complement strand
ATTGGATGTAAAGTTAAAGAGTTATGGTCAAAATACTATATGCAGTAATTCAAAAAATCACAAGAACTTTTGCCGCACCCTGTATTCCCGTATTTCATGAAAATACTTTGCGGCACCTGGGGACACCGCTTACTTCAACTACAGCTTCGTTGCTCCCCGATGCAGCTAGTAAAAATCCACTTATTTCAATTGTGCCGGCAATATAGTCTAAATTTTATCAATCTACTTCAACATCTCTTGGCCATACTTCTCGAATGAGGCGATAACACCAGTCCAGAAGCCATAACACCGCCAGAGCTTATACCCCAAACGAAAATCTTGTTAGGATTTCCACCAAAATATTTGATATTTTCATGAACAAACTTTAATGCTGCTGTTACATCCCAATAACCGAGATTTCCCGGCAAAACGCCATCACCAGTAGAAAGCCATCCTAAGTGAGCGTTTCTGTAAAAAATTTGTAGCATAGCATACCTAATGGCCCTAATCTAAATTGAACTGACACAATAATAATACCCTTAGTGACAAAATTATTAGAAACATCAATATAGCCAGTTTGTGAAGCACCTCCTATGCTGAAGCTTCCACCATGTATCCAGAAGAGCACAGGATATCCCTCTGTGTTGCTCTAAACATTCATCATAGACGATTATATTTTAGAACTGGCGATGTGACACTTGCGAATGGGCTTTTTTGAAGGGACGTTTGCGGACGGAACATTGGTGAGCGGATGGTACTTTTGCGGACGGGATTTTTGCAAATTTATTCATCTTAATTGAAAATAAAAAGTTGCCTATTTACAGTAATTATATAATACCCCCTCCCCCATCCGCAAAAGTCCGTTCGCAAATTTCTTATCCACAAAAGCCCGTCCGCAAGTGTCACACCACCGTAGAACTACCGTTTTATGAGGAGCATAGACATTTAATGTTAAACAATCTTCACTAAAATTAAGAACGGTTCCTCCACGAGTGCTGACGGGGTCTATAACATGGGGAAAACAAGCAGGCCCATAGATCTTTGCTTCTTTTATACCGTCCCAAGGTTCTGGTGGTTGGGGTTTCTGGAAAACACAATGTTCTAAGCAAATGTCAAATTTTACCTCAAATCTTAGTTCTTCAACAGGAGGTTTTGCGTACGGGATGTTTAAGAATATGCTCGCTTGTCCTTTATTTTCTAAATCTATAGTAAAACCTTGGAGTTTTCCTAAGGTTGTTTCGACTATAGGATCATCCAACTCATTAGATACTGGCATGATAAAACTATTAGTTAGAGTCACACAAAAATATTGTTAATGCAACAAAACAAATAACATTATCGATTATTGAATAGTACGATGAATGATTTATATGATAAATGAACGCTCGATTATTTTTACGTTTGGTGAGAAAAGAAGATCAAGGTCTATACCATTCTGGCTCATTTTTATTCTTGTTTGTACATTTATAAGTTATATAGATTATGGGCTTGATCAATTTATAATTTTTCAAACTCCGCAATGTACTAATTTCCCTGAATCAGAGTCAGTGAAGCGTTTTCAAGCTTCGGGAATGCGTGCAATCGATTCCCCACATGAAATTATCCCCAGAAATATGATTTTGAGGGAGAAATTTCAAAATTTTTCGATTTTCGCTTCAATATACACATCTATTTCCCTGAATCAGGAAAGCATTTTCAAGCTCCAAGAATGGGCGCAATCGGTTTCCGCATAAAATTGCCCCTAGAAAAGTCATTTTTACAAAAATTCCAAAAAATTTTTTTCGGAGATGCTGCTGCAAAGTTGTCTACCCCCTTTTTTCTTATATCTTACCAAAATCGAAAACACTATATAGAGCACATAAATTCCCAGTACAGTTAAGGCTACGATTTTGTTCGACAAAAAGTTGACATAGCCTTGGATAATTTTTGTGATGAAATGTTCTGTTTTGGCTTGGCTTTTGAGTGTATTTCCATTGATATGAGGGGTCTCTTTTTTCTCATTCGCGATTTCACGCCGGCCCATTCGTGACATTAGGCCAATATAGAAAGTCATCTAAAGCAAAAAAAACTTTAAAACGAGTACCATATCATGGGGATATGGGGGTTTCCCATGGCCGAATGGGTAAAGTGATTGATTTGCACTTTAAAGGCGCGAGTTCGAATCCCGGCTCGAATTTAAAGTTGTCCAATTTTCATGAAAATGTTTGCATATCTCTATTTTACTCTCTAAAGCACTTTGATCAAGTATATATTAGAGGGGTCACCCACGTGGTCAAAAATTGAACTTTTTCAACACTTGAATTTTTTTACGAATTCAAGAGAAATTATCAAATTTGAACATTGTTTTGGGTTATTGAAACGAAAACCTTGATTCATGAAAATCTGATGAGAGATATGGTCAATACTTTTTTAGCTTATTCTCCAAAAACTACTTAAGCCTAAGCCCAAGCCTAAGTCTTCAATAATCCAAAACAATGTTTTAGCCCCCTCTCAACGAACTACGGCTCTCGCCACAGGTATCGAGAATAGACTAGGCTTAAATCGAGCTATGCTATACTTGGTACACAAACGCCACCACCATAGCAACTAATGTCCCGAAACACAGTATGGTAATTTCTTCGGATGAAGTAAAAAGTCCGATAAAATCAGCGAAAATGTTTGTAAGCGCAGAAATTAATATGGATGGACCAACTTCGGCGAGCACCTAAAATTTTATACGAATTTGTGTCTTGCGACAAGAGATCTCTGACCTCTGAAAGTCGATAGCCAACATCTGAAGTTTGGGGTCCAGGGTGTTCTCGGCATCGTTGCACAACATGTTGCCACTCGTGTATTAACAGATAGCTGCTGTCAACTGCTAGAATGAGAAAGGTTTATACCAGGATATAGATTTTTGGGTGGGGGACTTTTGCGCCCTTACATACGCGCACCTGACATTTGCACTTTCACATTTGCGCTCCGACATTTGTGCCCCGACATATGCACCTCGACTTTTGCGCCCCGATATTTGCGCTCCGACATATGCGCCCCGATATTTGCGCTCTGACGTTTGTGCCCCGACATTTGCACTCTATAATTGCGCCAGACATATGCGCCCCGATATTTGCGCCCCGATATACGTGCCCCGATATTTTCACCCGACGTTTGCGCCCGACATTTGAGCTCTATACTTGCGTAACGACATTTGCGCCCCGACATATGTACCCCGACATTTGTGCCCCAATATTTGCGCCTCGACATATGCACCCCGACATTTGCGCCCGACGTTTGCGCCCAACATTTGAGCTCTATACTTGCGTAACGACATTTGCGCCCCGACATATGTACCCTGACATTTGTGCCCCGACATTTGTGCCCCGACATTTGCGCCCGAAATTTGCGCCCGACTTTTGCACCCCAACGTTTGCGCCCCGACATATGCACCCCGATATTTGCGCCACGACATTTGTATCCCGACATATGCGTGTTAATAATTGCACCCCGACATATGCGTCCCGATATTTTCGCAACGACATTTGCATCGACGAGATGAAAATAAGAATATGCGAATTTTGATTTTTTGAGGGGTGAGGCAGCATAATTTTGAATCAAGGTTTCGGAAATTTCTTGAAAAAAATGGTGAAGGATCCAAATCAAGACATCGACGAGATGAAAATAAAATTTGTAACCTACCTATAGCTAAAACCAAAAACGGTATAACCACTAAAATCGACGCGAATCGAACGCCACACAAAAACAGTATCCCCATAGCAGTAGCACATGACATGAATGGCAATACACATGCCAACACTGCCAATACTATCTAAATATGCGAATTTTGATTTTTTTTATAAGAAGGGAAGTGTTTTTTACTTTCATATAGTTTCTCTGGTGCATATAGCTAGCACTTATGAGTACGGAGATCACTGAGCAGACACACATGACCAAGAAACCGAGGGATAGGTATGGCATGGATGAGTTCGTTGCTCGGACCATTTCGTCTTCGACATAAGTTTTTGAGAGAACATAGATGTTGAGGTTTTCGCTTTTGTAGGTGCTAAATCATGGGTTAAATTACATACGTTTATGCAGATCTATATGCTATACTCGAAAATCTTCTGCGCTTGAATCAGGCAAAATGTATTGAAGCGAAAAGCCAGACATCATAAAAGTTTTAAAAAATACGACATTTTAGCGGTTGATTTTGTGTGGCTGGGGCTTTTGGCCATGGGGAACACGATACCGGTGTTAGAATTTGACCTAAGGGGTCTTCTGCAAGAAAAATTATAGATCCTAATCCTCTAAGTGAAATTTGAATACTAATTGAACGAGTTTGAGTATCGAAACGAAAACCTAAATTTGAACTCCTTAAGAAATTTTTGAAAAATTTCGCTGCCAATCGATAGAACGCATCGTGTTCCCCCATAGAACCCCTCCCCCCGGCTACATAAAATTTGCCTCTAAAATTTGGTTGTTTGAATTCGATATTGTCTGGCTTTTCGCTTCAATACTTTTCTTGATTTAGGGTTTTCGTGTAACGCGCAGAAGGTTTTTTAGCCAAATCTCACTCATTAAGAAACTTCACAACATCCATCTCATATTTTCGGACATCATCCTCCGTCCACCCATCCTTCTGTTCAGCTCTCAATTGGAAAACTACCATTTTGACCATGTTCATTTCCGAAATCTGCATTGAGCCATTGTTTCGGCTCTTATCAAACTCAGCTCCAAAAAAATTTTGCTAAATTTTTTTCTTCAAAATTTGTTGCTTAGAAAATTTCGGATCTACTACACAATAGGGGGCTATCACGTGAAAATATTTACTTTTTCTGAGAATGACCCCTCTAGGGGTAAAAACATGCGGGGAATCCGAATTTGATATTTCCGAAGCGAAAAAACGCTTCCCTGATTCAGGGAAGGTATGTATTGAAGGAAAAAAGTCGCAAAAAATTCTCCAAAAACTATTTAAGCCTAAGCTTAAGCCTAAGTTTAAGCTTAAGCCTAAGGCTTAAACTTAGGCTTAAGCTTAGGCCTGGGCTTAAGTAGTTTTTAGAGTGTTTTTTGCGACTTTTCGCTTCAATACACAGGCCTTCCCTGAATTAGAGAAGTGTTTTTTGCTTCAAAAATGTCAAATTCGTATTCCCTGTATGCCTTTATCCCTAGAAGGGTCATTTCTAGAAAAAATTTTCACGTGGGTATCCCCCCCCCCCTATTGTGTAGTAGCTCCAAAATTTCATACCATGAGGTTGACTTCTCTTCCAAAAATTTTAGATATTGGATAAGTTAAGTTGATTTCTGTGCTATATGGTTCGCCATTTTTTGCTAAATTGCTTTGAAATTGGAGACCATTCTGAAAATATTCTTGAAAGTAGGGATGCACACAAACTACAAAAAGAGAAAATCCTTGAGGGCCATCTAGTAAGTCATTTGATCAAAGAGGAAGGGGCTGAGAAAATATCACTAAAAATCACGGGGGAGGGGAGCAATGACATAGCCAGAACCCCAGCTACGGGAAGGGGGGGGGGTACGTTTTTGGGGCAAAAATAGCCATTTTTGACGATTGTTGGTAAAAAAATATCATTTTTTGGTGGGGGTTACCTAAAAAATCATCAATTATCACCAGGAAGAGAGGGGAGAGTATTTTTTAATCACTTGACTTACTGGATGATTCCTTGTCACTGTGCAGAAATATGCAAATTTTGAGCAAGATAATATTTTTTTCATTGTGACAAAGGAGACACATTTGTCATCCCTCTGTCACTATGAACAATTTATATGGTCGTGCTCGAAATCCGCATATTTCTGACCGGTGACAAAGATTGTCAATTTTTTAGCTTATGTGCATCCTAGTTGAGAAAATGTGCAATTTAAAATTGAAATTTTACATAAAAATCAATAATGGGGTCGTTGATATTGCAAAAACTGATGCAAAATTGTTTGAAATTTTCGGAAGTGTTGGTTTCTTTGTCAAATATGGTCAAATTGGTTGAAACTAGGTCCAAAATCTAAACAATTTTAAGATAGATAAAGTTGGGCGACCAACAATGGACATCAACTTTGATTTCGCCAAAAAAAGTTCACTTTTTAGAAAAAATCGATGCGAAGCTGATGCTGAACAGATCTAGTTCGGTTCGGCCTTAGGACGCATTGATTTTTCTGTAAAAAAACGGAATTTTCTTCAGTAAAATCAGTGTTTATGTCCATGTTGGTCGAACAACATTATTGAATCGGATATAAGGATAGGACAAGAAATATAAGGTGGGTAAAAAAGTGCATTTTTGTGATTTTTGGGACCCGAAAAAAATTTTTGGAAGCAGAAAATTTTTTACTAAAAATGGTCCATATAGGGATAATTTTATGCGGGGAAACGATTGCGTACATTTTCTAAACATGAAAAATTATCTTGACCCTGATTCAGGAAATGGATTCGGTGTATTGACGCGAAAACCAAAAAATTTTCTTTTTCGTCCGCACTAGTGGTGTATCAGAATTATTGGAAAGGGGTCGGTACCAAAGAGTTAAAAAAATTAAAATTTGTAAAAAATCGAATTTTTGCTCAAAAATCAATTTTGGCTCACAAATCGAACTTTGCTCAATTCGAATTTTTTCGGCCGATCCCCTCCCCTAAATACGCTACTGGCCCATACACCAACTCCATTCCCTGAATCAGTGTCAAGAAAGTGTTTTCATGTTTCGGGAATGCACGCAATCGATTTCTCATAAAGTTACCCCTAGAGAGGTCATTTCCAAAAAAAGCAAAAAAATTCACGTTTAGTGGGCTCGATAAAAAACCCAAAAATCACCAAATGCACTTTTTTGACCCACTCTGTATATACCTGTAAAGTTTCGTTCAAATAACGTTCCCTAATCATCGAACCGTCATCTTTTGCCAACAAAAAGACATACGTTGCAACACCCCATCCATTTGAGGCAAAAAATTCTTTGTACTTTTCATATTCTATCCGAGATCTAGCATCGTAATCGGCGTTTCCTGTAATGTCATTTTTCTGCCTATATTTTTCAATTTTATATAGATTGAAGGAGATCAATGTCATACTTTGTTGTCAATACTTTGAGATTAAATAACGAACTGATCACTAGAACAATTAGGATAGCCTTCCAGTCATGTTTGGAAATAAAATAACCCCATTTTCGATAGTAATGGATAATAAAGCGGACGAATCCGGAGTCTCTATTTGAGACATCCGATGAGGACATTTTCACTGATAACTAACAAGGAGCACTCTAGGGATACACAAGTTAGAGTCGTCATGGATAGCGTCCGGATTGTCGTAACAGCCATCATAACCTGTTACGACAATCCGGGCGCATCTAGACGAGAATCTCACGGATCGTAACATCTGTCACGACCAGTGTTGTCTCTGATCTGATCCGGATCAGAAAATTTTTTCGAAAGATGGATCAGGGGTCTATTATTGTACTTGATTAGTGACAAGTGATAAGTTAAAAAAATAAAAGGAAAAATGTGTATTAGCCAAAAGACCGACAAGTTGACACATGAAAAGATGACGACGACCGTGGTGACCTTCTTGGGTCATAACCATAGTCTGTTCTTGGAACGTAGTTTCGTTCAAAAGTTCTTCTGCTTGAGTTGGTGTGTGTTCTTCCTATGACCTCTTTTCTAGGTGGATTTCGAATAGAATGATGTAGTCGTTGAGGCGATCTTCGTCTTTCTTCACGATTCTGTTCCTTCCGTGGATAATGGTAGTTTCCGTCGCGTTGTGGTGGAGGAGGGAGCTCAACTAGTGCATAAAATAGCATCGATCTCAAAATTCGCATATTTCTGCCCGGTGACAAGGATTGTAACTTGTGCATCCCTAATCGATATGAAGAACATAGGTTTAAAAATAATCGATCCGTTTCTGTCATCAAAATTTAGAAAAAAATTGAAAAAAAGAAAAAATCGGCGATAAAATTTTTAAATTGATTACAAATGAAATACGTGCAAGAGAAAACGTTTCCCGCGAAACAACTTCTACAAAAAATGAGAATTGTTCCATGCGAAAACATATGGCTATTGGATCGCAAGTTTCCATTTTTACCCTTTACTTCGTAGTTTGTGTCCTTGCCGACAGTTTTCTTAAGACCAGTTTTTAGGTTTAGACAGAAACAAGACAGAAAACAATCCTACGTCATAATTGAACTTGGTTGCAAGATACAAAAAGTGGAGGCAATATTTTATTTTGAAAATATTAAACATTGGAGCTAGTATACTTTGTTCCTGTCAACCGACAGGAGCAAAAATGAAAAATTTTTTGTTTGAATTTTTTTAACAAGTGACCCTTTAGGGGTAATTTTATGCGACAAATAGATTGCGCGCATTCCCGAACCTTGAAAATGCTTCCTTGACCCTGATTCAGGGAAAGAATCGGTATATTGAAGCGAAAATTTCCATGAATCAGGGTCAAGGGAGCGTTTTCAAAGTTCGGGAATGCGCGCAATCGATTTTTCGCATAAAATTACCCCTAAAGAGTCACTTGTTAAAAAAATTCAAAAATTTTTTTTTCATTTTTGCTCCTGTCGATTGACAGGAACAAAGTATACTAGCTCCAAACATTTTTACCAAAAAATAAATATCTTTACAGGGTGTATCAAAAAACCTGAATTTGGGCGATTTTTTCATGTTTTTTCGACCCGAAATTTTTTCAAAATGACCCTATTAGGGCGAATTTTATGCGAGAAATCGATGGCGCGCATTTACGAAGCTTGAAAACGCTTCCTTAACCCTGAATCAGGAAATTAGAGTGTGTGTATTGAAGCGATGGCCAATTTTTGCTATAATACATAAATTTTTCACGAATTTGGCCATGGTACGTTAGCACTGGTTGCTGCTTCTCAGTAGCTGTTTTGGAATCTAGCTCGATGATTGTAGGCGCGTCGTCCGGGTCGATCTGCTCGGGTACTGGTCTGGCGTAACGTTTCTTGAGGATAAGCCCCTTGTTAGCTTTTACTAGTCCGCTCAGTTCTTTCAATATCGCATCTACCCTGTAGTAAGTACATGTCCTGTTCTGGCACTGCCGGCGTTAACTCTTGTTTCAGTTAATCAGCGGCTGAAGGTGCAGCTTTGAAATGGCGGCACATCCATAAAACGCTTATAAGCGATGTCCAATTGCTTTGACATCCATTGTCCGCTTCAATATTCGTGCGACGGTGATTTCACTTGTTGATGACTCTACAGTTCTTCCATCTCTTTATATAGTCTATACGAAATTCGCATATTTCGGACTCACAAAAGCACTATAAAAGGACAACGTTTTCCTCATTCTTTACCTTTCAATTGTCAATTGAATCAACACGTAAGTGATCTTCTTTACGACTATAAATGGCTCAGCAATTGGATAATTTGGCACTTGCTGAACCTGCTGAATCTCTTGAAAATACCCAAGTAGACGAAGATGGAATGGACCAAGGCGTGGATGACGAAGTAGAATCAAACACAGCGTCAGAACACGAAAGCGAGCCAAACATAGGACCTGAAAACGAGTTGGACGCGCCGACGGTAATTGAAAAACTAGAGTAAGTTTTTCCATTTCATTATTTGCTATATCATCTTTTTAGGAGACCACTCAAGGACCAAAGTGATGCGATTCTGAACGAAATCACCATCGAGGACACGCAAAGATTCGCGGATTTTCTGGCTGCACGGATGGAAGAAGCGTGGAGAGATAAAGCGAACCGTCTTGCTCGATCGCCCGACGATGATGATATCGACGATGACTTCTTCAATCCGAATCGCCCACAGCCAGCCTGGTTGACTCACCTAGGAGACGAATGTGACTGCAAGAAGTGGCTGTACATCGAACATCCGCAGGTACGCGAAGATACGGTTAATCGACTCTACGAGCGATCAGGACCAGGAACTGAAAGTCACAACACTCTGGTGGTAGCGATCTTCGCCTTCTGTATTCAGAATCAGATTCTCAGCCGGCCCGAGCTGGCCGAATTTCGCCGAAAGCTGGAAAACTCCGACGCAGGGTTGGACCAATGGACATGGGACTGGCTGCGCAAACTAATTCAATATCCATATGCTGGACGAAGACTCAAGAAGAACAAGCAAGGATATGAGCCGAACCATGTTCGCGAATCTAAGGACAAGTACGAAGCATTCTTGAAGGACGCGCAGGAGCAATTTCACCTATTCTTCGAAGACGGTGAAAAGAAACTGCGAAAGGTTAGTGCTTCGGTTTTTTCTTTTACATTATATTTTTGTAGAACATCTTCGAGTCCGCCAATCCTGGTCTGACCTTCATATGCGTGAGATGCAACGAAAAGTTCCCGACTCTATATGGAATCCACTGCAAAAGTCAAGAAGTAACGGCCGATGATGAAAACGATGGCGATGCTAATGAAGAAGCCGCGCACCACATGTGTCGACCTTGTTTCCGGGAGCAACTGGCCAACGAAATCCAGCTCACTAACAAACGCACCATCCGCTGTTTCAAGGAGGACTGTACTAGTTACATCGAGCCAGGTAATCTTGATTGTTTCTTGAGATTAACATTTGCATTTTTTCAGATAAAGTGAAAAAACATCTTCCACGTGGAACCCGACGTCGTTTGCACGAACTTATCCAGCAAAAACTTGGCTCTGAAGTCTAGAATAGTGATAAAATCTTTAGGTCTTTTGCGTTGTATTTTATTTGCTTTCATATATACAGTAAACGTTCGATAATCGGGCATTCCTTTAATCGGCCCCCCTCTAGGGTGGCCCGATTATCGAACGTTTACTGTATAATGGATTATAGTTGATTGTGGCTCTCACTAGGTCCTCATTTTTCTCTTTCTGTCTCCTCTTCTTCAAAACCAGCCTTCTTGAAACAGTTTCTAACGGTCGCAGGTTGTACAGATTCCCACATGAACTTGAACAAAACAACCTACCGATTGATAAACAAATTTGTATTCTCAACAGGCTATGGCCTAGCTCGTTACACCCAAAACAGACTTGAAGTTCGCATAATTGTTTTAATCAATTTTGGGCCCCTATGGGGGTAATTTTAGGCGTAGAATCTGAAAAAACTATTAATTTTTGATGAAAAATTCTTTTAAGGGGTCAAAACAGGGGGTACCCCGGGCCCAAA
Source organism: Acrobeloides thornei (assembly GCA_034699885.1). Taxonomy (NCBI): domain Eukaryota; kingdom Metazoa; phylum Nematoda; class Chromadorea; order Rhabditida; family Cephalobidae; genus Acrobeloides; species Acrobeloides thornei. Next base: position 2,669 of record JAQGCP010001011.1, on the reverse strand, counting down.
ATTGATTAAAATAATTATGCGAATTTCGAGTCTGTTTTGGGTGTAACGAGCTAGGCCATAGCCTTCTCAACAATATGGAATGATGATTTTTTATATAAAAATATAACAAACATTCAACATTTTTAAAATAAGTTCAACATAAACTCAAACAAAAAGTATATAATAAATTCAATTAACTAGATTTATTTTCATATTTTGGCTTCTTAATCACGAGATGCAGCAGAACGGCTTCGACTGCGATTGTTTGCTGGCGAACGAGAGCGACTGCGTTCTTTACGAGGCGAACGAGATCGACTACGATCTTTACGAGGCGAACGAGAGCGACTACGATCTTTACGAGGCGAACGAGTATGAGAGCGGCTTCGTGTCGATCGGCTGCGAGCACGATGGCGACCTTCGCTAAAACGTTACATGATTATAATAACAGTGGCACATGAGCTTGAACAAAACAACCTACCGATCAGTTTCATCAATGAGACGAATTCGCTTTCCTTCAACTTCTTTTCCGTCGTATTCTTTAATAGCACGCTTCAAGTCTTCGTATGTTTCAAAGTGGATAATTCTAAAAGTGTTCAGTTTTTCAGTAGCAATTTATTGAAAAAAAATACAAACTCACCCTTCGCCTCCACGTTTCTTGTGTGCATCGGCATAAGTTGTTCCAGTGAACATATCCTTCAAGTCCTTAAAAATACGAATTTTAATTTTTGTGCCATTCAATTTTATCATATAAAATTTTCGAAACTGACCTTCCAATCGAGATTTTGAGAGAGGTTTTCTATAACACAGCGATACTTTGTTGAATATGGGCCGCCTGGTCTAAAAATATCATTGCAAGGGATAGTCACCAAATTCGGATTTCCCGCATATTTTTACCCATAGAGGGATCATTTCTAGAAAAAATTTTTCACGTGGGTGGCCCCCTATTGTGTAGTAGCTCCTTACCTTCCGCCACCTCGTCCACGACCATAGTCATTTCGACGTCCTCCATACCCACCGCCACGGTTATCATAGCGGTCACGGCCTCGACCATGGTCATCATCGTAACGACGCTTTGGCTTTGACATTTCGACTACAATTCGCGAGCCCGACAAAGTTTTTCCGTTCAGCTCATAGCATGCATCTTCGGCGTCACGCGGTGAATCCAAATCCTATAAAAATAAAGGGTCAGCCAAAAAAAACCCGTACTTTTGCGTTTTTTGATGAAAAATTTTCAAAATTTTTTTCAAAAATCATCTAGGAGTGAATTCAAAAAAAATTTTCGCCAGAAAACGCAAAGTATAGTTTTTTTGGCTCACCCTGTACAATTTTTGACACTTTAGCTTCATTTTAGAAAGCATTAGTTGCATTTAAAATGCATGTGGCTTCATAGTCTAGTGGTAGAATACCGGATTCACCAATTCGACGGCCGGGTTCGATTCCCGGGGTGGAGTCACATTCCCTTGTCTCGGCGTAGCATTTTAGCAGAGAGACCGCGCTTTTATTCCTCATGGATACAGGGTGAGCAAGAAAAAAACCGCACTTTTGCATTTTTTGGTGAAAAATTTTTTTCAAAAATCACTTACAAGGGGTATTTTCATGCGATTTTTGAAAATTTTTCGCCGAAAAAACGCAAAAGTACGGTTTTTTTTTGGCTCACCCTGTATTGCTGGTAACGGTGTTTGGTGTTGAGCACGCCCTCTTATGGGGGCATGGTTTTTTATTCTCTTTTAACAATTTTCGAAAAGCTATTTAAAAAAATGCTTATGCTGAAAAAACGCTTTTGTAAGCTGATTTTTGTGTTAATTGAATGCAAACGCACTATAACTCCACAGGAAACTAAAAAAAACTAACCACAAATCCATAGCCTTGTTTCAAATTGATTTCTCGGATCTTAAAATCTTGGAAAAGTTTATCAATATCGCGTTCTCTTGCGTCATGTGGCAAGCGACCAATAAATACCCGAGAATCATTGGCCATTTTCAGAATTATTGTAGCTAACAAATGAATTGATTTTAAAAAAAAGAAAAGTGAAAACGCAAAAAAGGGCAATAGGACGGAATGCACCGCACAAAGTGCGAGCGCACGGACTGAACGCACGGATTAAGCGCACAAGGACTGAGCGCACATTTTCCTTCAAAAATGTGCGCTCAGTCCGTGCGCTTATTCATTGTGCGCTCAGTCCGTGCGCTTATTCATTGTGCGCTCAGTCCTATAAAAACCGTGCGGTGCATTCCGTCCTATTGCCCAAAAAAGAGTCTAAGATTTTTCGAAACAACGAAAAACGGACCTTTCGAAACGAAAATGGATTTTTCAAACAGGGTTGGACGGGGAAATTTGGCAATAGGAGGGAATCCATCGCACATAAATTTAGCGGAATTTTACACACAGGATTTTACGCACATATTTGAAATCTCGATAATTTCTTGGAACAACCACTCCAAAAATGTTTCAAAATCGTAATTTAGGCAATTAAAAACCATATTCTGAAAAAAGTCGCTTCGAAAATGCGGTTTTCCTTCAAAAATATGATTTTTTTAAACTCCAAATTTCTATAGGAAAATGGAAAAATTTACAAATAATAATTTTTGAAGGAAAAATGTATTTTTGACGCGGTTTTTTTCAGAATATGGTTTTTAATAGCCTAAATTACGATTAGAGACGTTTTTGGACTGATTTTTCTAAGAAATTAT
>JAQGCP010001010.1:0-13726 GCA_034699885.1 Acrobeloides thornei | reverse complement strand
TTGAGTAACCTTCTGGTTTAATGCTCAAGCTAGGATCCGTATATAGGCTAGTTGACGACTTTTCTCCTCCCAGATCACTTGATTGGTACAAATTGTTTGTTGGATATGTACTAGTCGTTGTTGGTGTCGTCGTTTGACTTGTTTTATCATCATAAAGATCACCATCATTCGTCTTTGCTTCATACTTGTTCTTATTTTGTAATGCAGCAGAAATTTCCTGCCATAGTTGGTTATTCATCTGCGAATTTATCGGATGAGCAGAAATTTTTTCATAGATGTTTTTATTTGCTGACCCTGGGCTTGGTATAGCCGTATGCGATGGCGTTGTTGATGAGAATTCGTTTGAAAGTTGTGTATAAACAAAACCAGGAGCAGGAGCATTCGATGCTGGAACAGCTAAATTTGGCGGTTGAGGAGCCGCTGATGGCACCTGAGCTTGGTTAGAAGAAGTCAAATCTTTCTCATACTCTTCAGCTGCTGAGCTAGCTCCAGAGAAGTGTTGTGCGTTGTCTTGAGAACCATACGGAGCACTTGTAGTCGATGGTGGAACAGCTAAATTTGGTGGTTGAGGAGCCGCTGATGGCACCTGAGCTTGGTTAGAAGAAGTCAAATCTTTCTCATATTCTTCAGCTGCTGAGCTAGCTTCAAACGAAGCCCTGGATCCATCTGGGCTTGGAAGTTCAGAAGACTTGTCCACATTTTCTGAGTGTGGCAAAAATTGACCAGTAGTACTTATTGTAGACGGTGGAATATCTACAGGAGGTGGTTGAATTACTACCGGAAAAATTCTTTTAGAACTTTCTGAAGCCAGATCTCTCTCATATTCTTCAGCTGCTGAGATAGCTCCGGAGAGGTATTGTCCAGACGGTTCTTGAGAAACATATGGACTTGGTAGCCCAGAATATCTTGTTGATGAAGCTTGACTTATAGTACTCGGAGCTTCGGGCAAAGCTGTCGCAGCCCAGATGGCATAAGTACCAGGGTAAGCGTTACTCGATTTGTTCAAACTTGAGTCTATAGGTTTAGATGGCGAAGTGGTAGGGAAACTAGTAGCTTCTGGTGATTTTGATGTTACTAACGCTTCTGGCGCTGCTTTATTTTCATAGCTAGAAGGTTCTTCTTTTGTTGGTTGCACTTCTATTTCAGTTCTTGATGGTTTTTCTTGAACTGGAACTTCTATAGGCTTGTTTGATACTTTGATGCTTGGTGGAGGTTCTATTTTTTCGAAATTCTTTTCATATTCTTCAGCTAATGAAGCTCCAGAAGGCTTGTACACTTCTGAGTTAGATTCATAGCTGTTCGATGAGGTAGTAGAAAAACTTGGAGGGCTACTGGAGCTTGTAGGAGCTTGGTTTGTGACAGAGGTTGTTTTTGAGCTTAAGCCAGTAGTTCTTGAATGGATGTCATCCACAAAATAATTCTGTTCATAATTCTCAGCTGCGACTGCTCCTAAAACACCATGGCTAGGTGTGTTAGTTTCACCAGAAGTTGTGGTAGAGCTTGGAAAACTAGTGACTTTGGCAGCATTTGTTTCTGATCCGTAGGTTATAACGACATCGTTTGGACTAGAAGTTTGAGTGGTCTCAATCGGATGAATAGTCGTTTTCGATGATTCATATCCAGAATCAGATACAAGACTTTTTTCATACTCTTCTGCCAAATCAATTCCACTCAAGTTTGAACTTGAACCTGGGCTAGTCGGCTCACTATGTTGCATAACCGGTATTTGTGCCTGCGGTGGTGTTGGAGGTATCAAATAAGTTGAATTGAAACCATCTTTATTGAATGCCATTGCTGGCTCTTGCTTGAAATTTGCATATTCAATGTGCTCTTGCTGAATATACAAATTTTGATCATGTCCAGGTGGTTTAATAGCTGGTGGAGCCGGTTGGGGTCGCCCAGGATTTGATGGAGGTTTGATAGATGGTGGCGCCGAGTAGCTGTTTGAAAATTCAAGCATGCCCGGAGGTGGTCTTAATGTCGTCGTTGTTGAAAAAATTTGTGTTGCTTTTATGTCCTCATTGTATAAAGTCGATGAGAACCCTGGGGTCGTTTTTGAAATTTCTGGTGCTGAAGGAGTCTGTGTTATGGAGGGTGTATCATAACTTTTCATCGTTTTTGCCCCTTCTGATGCTTTAGACGAGAAAACTGTCGTATCTGTTATCGGCGTTCCTGACCAAGAATAAGCTCTAGATAATGGAGATGCCGTGAAAATAAAAAAATCGCTAATAGTTTTTGGCTTATCCGACGCTTCTTCATAACCCGGTGGCTTAGTAAAAGATGTATAGCTATTTTTGGTACTAAAAGCATTTTGGCTCGAAGCATAAAAAATCGAAGCCGAAGCAGCATTAAGCGATGGCGGCAAGCCTAAATTTGATGAACATTTAAGCGGTTATCAAGCAAGCATGTTAGTTGTTAGTTTATATAATGCCCTATACTTACTGCTAGAAATTTCTGTGCCTGGTTCATTGGTCTCTTCGCTGTACTCAAACTCCCCAGATCTACTAGTCGTAGCTGTAGCTATAGAGCCGTGTGATGGCCCATTAGCTGTGTTAGAAATTGGTGCTGATGGTGGTACTGTGCCTGTGCCTGATGCAGCTCCAGTGCCATGAGAACCTTCTGATGGTGCAGATGGACCCGCATGAGTTTGTTGTCCAGGGCCGGAAGACCCTGTTAAACTAGATCTGTCAGATGATCCAGACAAACTAGGTCCACCAGGAGCAGCCAAGCTAGGTCTACCAGAGCCAGAAGACGACACCGATACTACTTGTTTCTCATAAGTATTCGATGTTGAAACTCGACTAGAACTCGAACTCGAGCTAGAAATTGAGCTCGAGCTTGAAACTACTCTTGCACCCAATGAGCTAGATTCTTCACCAAGCAAACTTTTTTCATACTCATCACCCACTGCAGATGCTTCGAGTGTTTGAGAAGATGGTGAAACTTGGACTTCACCGGGTGCAGCTGGCTCAGGTTGACCATACTTGTCAAGCCTGGACCCAGACGTTTTTAAAGCACTCAAAGCATTTTGTGTTGGTGCTTGTGGTGCAACTTGTGGGAATTGGTCTAAAAGAGTGCACCAAAAATCACTACAAACTGTGTGAAATTAGTGCGTTCAAATAGATGGGGTACTTGAGTAAAATTGGAATAATATCTCGGCAAGGAGCGGGGGGGGGCAGATGTTAGTTAGTGACATAAAATCTCTACCAAGGCTTAGGCTTAGACCTAGGCTTACGTTGTCCTTGTCGAGATATACCAATTTTACTAAAGTACCCGATCTATTTGAACGTACTGTGTACATGTGTGGCTAATATCAAACGTGCTTTTTGTGTGTGACACCCTATTTTTTGAGTATAACCTACCTGGTATGGCCAATGGTGCAGATCCAGTTTTTTCGGAATAGCCACCACTAGAAGAAGCTCCACCGCTAGAAGAAGCTTCATTGCTAGACTCTTCTCGGTGTTTGAAAGTTTCTGATTTTTCGGCTTCGATCTCGTCTTCATACTCGATTTCATGTGAAGAAGCAGATACGGGGACGTGGCCTTGAGGTAGCACAGCTGATGAGGGCGCTGACGCTCCAGATTGCCCACCAGAAGACGAATTTTCTATCTGGTTGCTATTGGAGCTTGAGCCAGATTGTCCACTTTGATTTTCGGAATTTTCCCCAGCTTGGCTTCCAGATGAAGAACTTGAGCTTGAACCTGTTTGAGCAGCTAGCCCACTGCTTGCTTCAGAATTTTCTCCTGTTAACAAGTCAGGGGGCCCAGAGCTAGATGATGAACTACTTCCACCAGCTGCTTCGGTGTCAGTTGAAGCCGGTGCAGCTCCAGATAGACTAGACTCTGTTCCTGATGATGCGGATCCGGCTTGTTCAGTTCCTGCTTCTGCTCCACCACTTGAAGCATAGGCATCTGGAGCTTCTGAGGAGGATGCTGCTCCTGAAAATTTGTTGAAATATAGGACTCTTCCTGTAAAATTCGACACCTATAGTGCAGTGGCAAGCGATTAACTTTACACTCCAATTGTCGAGGGTTCGAGCCCGCCAGGGAGAAAATTTTATTTAACCGATTCAAAAAAGTTGAGATCTAATGGCTCAGTTTTCTTTAACAACATTTTTGAATCAGGCAAATAAAATTTACACACTGCTGGGATCGAACCCTCGAATATTTGCGTGCAAAGTGAGACACTTGCCACTTCACTATGTGTTATGAATTTTGTTATTCTTTGCTGGAAATGAACTATATGTATTGTTTTTTGGCTAGCTTACCAGCTACTTGAGTTTGTTCTTCACCAAGTCCTGAACCAGCAGCAGAAGTTCCTCCAGCACTAGCTCCACCAGATTGTGCTCCGGATCCACCGGATGAAGCACCACCAAGATTTTCTTGTGGAGTTATAGCAGCTGGACCATAGCTACCACCGCCCATGACCACACCTGTTCCTCCAGCAGAACCAGAAGTACCACTACCTTGACCACTAGAAGAGCTTGATGAGGCTGATGCACTTTGTCCACCTAGACCCCCACTTGAAGCTTGACCACTAGATGCAGCACCACTTTGTCCACCAACTCCAGTAGCAGCGGAAGCTTGACCACCAGCACCACTTTGTCCACTAGCCCCAGTAGCAGCGGAACCGCTAGATTCTTCTCGGAAAACACCAGCAGCTCCACCTTTAGGTTTGTTATTAAAACCAGGAATATCTGGATTTTGGCCCAAATTTTTGATCGTGAATTGGATTGGCACTTTATATGTTTTGGGTTTTGCTTCTTCTTTGAATTTCTGGTTGGCGGGTGGCGCAACCTGTTGCGAGGTAGATTGAGAGGAGGTAATAGATGATGGTAAATGGATGGGTAAATTTGGACCACTGGATTTATTAGATGGGGCAGCCGGGGCAACTGGGGCATGATGTGATCTAAATAAGTGTTATAGACCGTTTTACCGGAAAATTCTTAAAAATGGACACTAGGCTTAGGCTTAGGTTTAGGCCTAGGCTTAGGCTAGGCTTAGGCTAGGCTTAGGCTTAGGCTTAGGCTAGGCATAGGCTAGGCTTAGGCTAGACTTAGACTAGGCTTAGGCTGAAGCTTAGGCTTAGGTTTAGGCCTAGGCTTAGATCTAGACTTAGGCTAGACTTAGGCTAGGCTTAGGCTTAGGCTTAGGTTTAGGCTTAGGCTTAAGCTTAGGCTTAGGTTTAGGCTTAGATCTAGGCTTAGGCTAGGCTTAGGCTAGGCTTAGGCTTAGGCTTAGGCTTAGGCTTAGGTTTAGGCCTAGGCTTAGATATAGGCTTAGGCTAGACTTAGACTAGGCTTAAGCTTATGCTTAGGCTTAAGCCTAGGCTTAGGTTTAGGCCTAGGCTTATGCTTAGGCTTAGACTAGGCTTATACAATCATTTTCAGAGTTAGCCAATCGATTTCCCGCACCGAATTACCAATAAGAAAAATTTTTCGCCCGAAATTCATATAAAAATGGAACTTTTTTGCGCCACCTTGTACAACTGCCCAGAATTCACTAAAATAATAATTTCGACCCTAACGGGATCGAACCCTTCGCCATTAACATGAATACCCACCCTTCTAGCCATTAGACTATACGTGTGTAGTTTTTTTGGAATGTTGTCAAGGAACAGAGTTGATTGATTTTTTACCTTATAGCCTCAGGTTTCTTCTCCTCCCTCAAAGGATGTGGGATATCCGGTGGCGTATAATATGGATCATCTGAAGGTGGGATCACCGGCGAAAATTCTGTCTTTTGGGCACCATACCCACCATATTGACACATCGCCTGCCAGGGCAAAAATAGTGCTATGCCTAGATGACATAGCACTAACCTTAGTGCTAGCCTCATTAAATATGGCTAGATAAATGTTAATATAAAAATTGTTCGGCTAAAAAATACATAGTATAATCATTATTATTTGAAGATCGCGGATTTGAGCGCAAAAACGCAAAAGTCAAGCACTAAACACCAATGTTGCGAAGAGAGATCCTTCGATTCGGATAATTAACTTTATGAGAGTTCGGTTCAAATTTGTGAATTGTTGAAAATGAGGAAAAATAACTGGATTTTTGTATCTCATAGAATAAGATTGGGTTTAGTTAATTGGATAACAAGGAAAATCATTAAAAAAAACAGTTGTAAAATTTGACATTCGATGCTTTTGCAAACTAGAATTGAAGTTTAGGAACTAGTTTAGTTGAAGCGTCGTACGGAACATGAATTTTTTTCGAAAATTTTTTTAAAACTTTCGCGAGAAATGATCCCTTTAGGGGTAATTTTATGCGGGGAATCCGAATTTCGCATTCTTAGAGCATGAAAATGTTTCTTGGAGTCAAGAAAAAGCTATTTTTCAAACAATATGAACAATACTTATTAAAGTCCAAGGTTAATGATAATAAGCATGCAATTCTTGTTATAAATGTGGCCCTAAAGAGAGCCGTTGGGATAAAAAACCATAGGCTTTTGCTGAAGTTTCAATGGTGACATGGGTGTAGAGCTGCGACTTGTGGACATAAGTTGTAGAAGACTTCATTTCGTCGATCAAAATGCCCTCTCCAATTGAAATTCCCAAAGATGGTCTTGATATTGTCGGTCGTGGATGCCGTATATGGTGTTGAATTCGGAAAAAGTTCTTGTTCATACTGTTTCAAAAAAGCTTTTTCTTAATTCAAAGAAGCGTTTCCATGCTTTAGGAATGCAAAATTCGGATTCCCCACATAAAATTACATCACAGACGTCACAATAGCTTGGCTCGTTCCGAGAGCGTGGCCTGTGGCGTCCTTCGGGCGCTACACAAGCTAACAAACAATTTTAACAAAAAAGAAAATTTTTGATCACTTTGTTCCTTTAATATCCATAATAAATAGTGCGTGATACTTCTTTCAATAAATAAAAGAAAAATTTTACGGCGAACGGAACGTGAAGGTCATAAGTGAAACTTTTCATATAAAAAGTGCAAAGTCCGCAAATTTTCAGATTAAAGAACAAAAAAGTGCAAAATCACGGAGATCAATACAGGAACAAAAAAATGAATAGAAAAATTATAAACAATGAAAAACAGCAAAAAATCGAGCCCATTTAAAGAGAAAATAAAAGTCTAGATTAGCATTGAGCTAATGTCGTCTTGGTGATGGTGTAGTGGTTAGATCATTCCGCTAGCATCCATAATGTCGTGGGTTTGATTCCCGGGTGCGTCATTTTGTTTTGCCTCATTTTTTGACTATCAGCTTCAAAGTCAAATATCTCGACACTGTTAAATAATTTTTATATACGGTTTTTTGCATATGTTAGAGGGACCAAAGCTCTATATTCTCATAAAAAATTAAATTTCTAGCATTTTGTTAAGATAGAAAAAATCGACATTGAAAACTTCAAAGTGAAAAGTAAAAATGTTAAAATATGCGAATTTCAAAATTTTTTTTACACGATTTGTTCAGTTTTCCATCTAAAAACCATCTAAAAAAATCCCATCGAAAAATCTTTTTATTCGTCCGAGATATGATCAAAAGTTTAGGGTATGAATGTATGTGAGAAGCATTGTACTTCCCCCCATGGGCCAAAAAAATTTTAAAAATCCAAAGGGTTCCCCGCTCCCTATGCTTTTGACCAAAATAAAAATTGGGATCTTGTACCCCCATGAAAAATCCTAGGTCAGTATTCTATGGTACTGACTGCGCCAGATTTAAAATTTTTGAACTAGTATCGACTAGGTATCCCACTGAACGTGAAATTTTTCGAAAAATTTTTTTCATCATCTGGAATTGACCCCTCTAGAGATAATTTTATCCCAATTTCACATTTCTGAGATTTGAAAATTCTTTCTCCGAATCAAGAGAAGGCTATTTATATGACACATTTTTGACAAGAATCATATGCCATACGTCATATAAATCCTTTTCTTATTTCAGGGAAAGATTTGCAGGTCTCGGAAATGTGAAATTCGGGTTCTCCGTATAAAATCACCTCCAGAGGGATCAATTCCAGATGATGAAAAAATTTTTTTCAAAAAATTTCTCGTTCAGTGGGATACATAATCGTTACTAGTTCCAAAATGTTTAATAGGACTATCCATAGCGCAGTGGATAACGAGGTGACATTCCGATCCAGCAAGTTAAGCAATATTGAGACAGACAGGTTCGATTCTACTAGAATCAAATTTTTTTGATTTGCAAGAAAATAATATTAGGAAGAAAGTTACGATTCTGAAATCAGGAAACGCGATTAATTCAATAAAAATAGTTCAAAAAAGCGGAAGAAAGTGTATGTTTTGTATGACGGCTATAAATTTAAACACGCGCAAAATTAAAATTCAAGATCAAGATTGAACGAAAAATCTCATTTCCAATAAAGGTAGGTGTAAAAATCCAGTTCTAAAAACTACTCAAGACATGGCTCAAAAACCGATCCTATCTCTTCCCCAAACAAATGTTAGCGTTTATCGTGTAAAAAGGCTCATGCATTCTCGTGGAGAAACAACAGATAACAACTTGTTTGAATCCCGGAACCAGCACTTGTCCATTCGAGGAGTGCTGAAGGGAAATGATCGAAGCGAATGGAAAAAGGCTTAGAGAATCGCCCTTTAGGGCCTCGGCTTACGCTAGAATGTCGGGAAAAATGGATACATGAATGGATCGAACGCAACTAATTAAGAAAGTGAAGTTTTTTTTGTCATTAATATTCTTGGGAGAGATGATAAATTGCTCATATAATTTAATAGTAAAATATGGAGCTAAAAATAGTAAAATATGGTGTTACACAATAGGAGAGGGGACCATCCAATGAAAAATTGTTCGAAAAAATTTTTCTGGAAATGACCCCTCTAGGGGTGAAAACATGCGGAGAATCCGAATTTGATATTTTCGAAGCAAAAAAATACTTCCCTGATTCAGGAAAAGCCTGTGTATTGAAGCGAAAAGTAGAAAAATCGCATTTTTGCGACTTTTCGCTTGAATACACAGGCCTTGCCTGAATCAGAGAAGCATTTTTTCGCTTCGTAAATGTGTCAAATTTGGATCTCCCGCACGTTTTTACTATCCTAAAATATTTTCGAAAAGACTTTTTTGAGCGAGAATGTAAGAGAGTCAAAAAAACAAATGATTGTAAAAAAATCGTTTTGAGCAATACAAAATAAAACTGTCGTTGAAAGTGAAATTTGAATGAAATTTCTCCAAGTGCACTTCCGTTTCAATAGTCTTATTATAGATGATGAATCTTCGGAGTCTCAATGAATATATACTTAACAGAAAGGAGTACTTGGTCTCTTTAAAGTGCAAAATTCAAAATTTATAAACAAAATTGTTTTTTGTGGGCACTCCGCCATGTGGTGCAGAAGCAAGGGACGCAAATTTCATCTTGAATAGTAAGGGTTCGATCCCCAAGTTCGAAATTTAGTTTTTAATTACATGGAAAAAAGTTGTAAAAGCGAAAAGAGACGAGTAGAACGAACACCGTATCATGGGTTTTTGATCCCGAGTCCATGGCCGAGTGACTAAAGTGATAGATTCGAAGTTTATAACATAACAAAAAAGTGATAACATGTATAAGATCGCATAGCTCAGTTGGTTAGAGTACTGTTCTTTAATCTAAAGGTACAGGGTTCCAGTCCTGCATGTGTATGTGACTTTTTGTCTTTGATTTTAAAACTCATTTTGAATTCGAATCCCGCTTCAAAAAAGCTACATACACACGAGACTCGAACCCTATACCTTTAGATTAAAGAACAGTACTCTACCCAACTGTGCTATGCGACCTTATTTTACATGTTCTCTCTTTTTTGTTTTAAACTTTTCTTTAATAACTTTTTTGATTTGATAAAAACGAAATTTCGACTTCCGGGGATCGAACCTTTACCGATCAAGATAAATTTTGCGCCACTTGCTCCTGCGCCAATGGTGATGAACTTTTTTCTCTTGACAGGAAAATATCCTATACAGAGTGAGCCAAAAAAATCGTACTTTTGCGTTTTTTGGTAAAAAATTTTCAAAATTTTTTTTTCAAAAATCACCTATAAGGGGTATTTTCGTGCTATTTTGAAAAAAATTTTGACAAATTTTCGCCAAAAAATGCAAAAGTACGGTTTTTTGGTTCACCCTGTACATTTCTATTTCAAATAAAAATTCTCATTTGTTGCTGCAAAAAACCCACATTCCGTTCCAACCAAAAAACATATCAAAAAACGGAATCTTATGTCAAGGAAGAAAAATAACACGAGGATAAAAAACGAATCGTTTCTTATGCGTGACATTTATCCGTTTAGTGGACAAACAAGTTTTCAATAAGGTCACTCTCTCCTCGGTCATAAAACAAGAATTGAATTTTTGAAAGTGCAAGTGAAACAGCAAGTGCAACTAATCTCGCGTAATTTCAAACAACAGGGTAGGAAAAGAGGGATAGAGGTGTTGTTGTCTCTCTGCATGAATTGCAAGACTGAGGGAGATATTATTTCTTTGAAGAAAGGGATTGAGAATAAGCAAAAACAATGCGGAATCGGAAAGTTGACAGGTGCAGTGTTCTGGTCAAGATGACGGGAGGCTAACAATTACACCCCTAGACCAAGCCAGTGGTCATGGGGCACTGGGGTCACGTACCCCAAACCTGAAATTTCTTAGAAAAAATGGAATGTTCTAATGAAAAAAAGAAAATGCTGAAAAATTTATTAAGAAATTGGGGTTTTTACTTTGGTGTCTCCAAAATTGGGTTTTGGCTATGGGCCTGGGGTAGTGGGTAGGGTGGGGGAGGGACATTTGCGTCCTCATATATGCACACCTGACATATGCACTTTCATATTTGTGCTCTATAATTGCCCTGATATTTGCGCGCTAATAATTGCGCCCCGACATTTGCGCTCGATATTTGCGCTCCGACATTTACACCCCTACATATCCCCGACATTTATGTTGGGGCGCAAAAGTCCCCCACCCGGGGTAGTGTATAATATGTTCATCATCATACGTATGCAGGGGGGTCCCAACAAATTTTTGTGCATTATCCCCCCCCCCACAATTGAAAATTTTGCCTTGATCCTTCCTTATTTATTTTTTCGAAAAATTTATAAAAGTTTGGGGGAAAAACTAAAGTAATTTGTTTAGTTTTTAAACTAAAAAAGATGGGGGGGGGGAACAGCTCTATCCATCTCATTGTCAGAGGTGGGGGGAGGGGTAGCGCTATCCACCTCGGCATTAACCCCTCTTCTATTACCCTCGGTCTATCCCCTCCCCCCTTCCCTATCAAGCGTTACTCCGGGAAACCTCTGCGTTATCCCGTGATCCCTATTGGAACCCTTGGGACTCCCGTGCACACATATTGAGTTGTAGTTGTACCATAATTTTCGGGCTTTTTCTATGCGAGGAATCGATTGCGCGCATTGTCGAACCATGAAAATGCTTCTCTGGCCCTGGTTCAGGGGAAGGAGTGGGTGTATTGAAGCGAAAATGAACCAACATTGGGATTTTCATCGGAAAAACGGCTGTCTAGGGGTTTTTCTAGGCGGGGAATCGTTTGCGCGCATTTCAATGCATGAAAAAATTTCTCTAGAGCCTCTCGATCTCGTTTCTGAGTGGCGCTCCTGAATGGCGCTCCCGCGCGTAGATTTCAAGTGGAGCTTCCGAGCGACGCTCCCGAGCGCTTCTATACCCTAGAGTATAAATTTTAGGAAGGTTTATACTAATGAGTATAACCAATTTTTCCCTAGGGGTGAAAAGTGAAAATGTTTTTCTAGAGATTCCGGAAATGAGCAAAATTTCTTATCATATGCACCTTCACGGCATATATACATAATGTTTTTTTATGGTGGTGCCAATTTCTTGATAATTCATCTCAATGACGTTTTTTGAAGGCTACACACCATGATTTTGGTGTCAATCCCTTCTCTCATGTCCCTTCTACGACTTTTGGCTTGCGCAGTTTGGATCACACGATGCAAAGATAGTTCGTACACATAAATGCACATTACACATTTTGTATAAGAAGATTTTTGGTCAAAAATGCAATTTTTTCGATCGTATTTTGTTGGCCAACAAATACGATTTTTGTCCAAAAATGACATATTTTGGTGATTTTTGGGGTCAAAATTGTGGTTTTTCGTACAAAAGGTCACGTTTTTACAACAAAAAATAACAACTACAATAGCTTAATAGAAAATTTTTTCATAAATAAATTTTTTTTCAAAAACCAACTACATTATTTCCCCGTTCCGGAGTTCTGACTATCCATTAACCACAAACCAAATCCTTTTTTTAGACGATATAAAAACCTAACAGACGAATCACTCGAGATCATCAATAAACAAAATCTTTTTCTTCGTCCATCCACACCTCGGCCAATAGCTAACAAACCCAGATAGCCTGAGGTGCTAACATAAATTTGGCGGAAAGATCCATGCGTTGAACAGGTTTCGGGTTTTCCGCCAAATCCAAAAAGGCTCAAGGCCGCAGCGCATGGGCGGAAAAAAGTCCGGTCTCGAACGAAACTTCGTGAATTCCTTTTGCGTTATTTGAAGATGCATAGCTAGAGGAAGACGTAACGATGATTAAAAAAGAATACATTTTGAGTGTTATTAAATGTGATTGCGCGATTTTCTTGTTCCGCTGGAATTAGCCATAATTTTGTGACAATGACAGACAAAAAAATGGTCGTGAAAATTACAATAATTGTTTATAAAAATCGGAAAAGAATGGAGTAGATTTAGAGCAAGGAAAAGGATCTAAGATGACTTTGAAAAGTTTTCCCACCCAAAAATAGTACCGGGAATCAATAAATAAAAATGAAATTTTTCACAAAAAATCATCAAAAAGGCTAATTTTGCCAAAAAAAATTTTCCTTTAAATTTTGCCAAAATAATCATTGTGAGATTTTTCTAGGCGAGGCATCGATTGCGCGCACTGTCGAACCTTGAAAACGTTTAGCTGACCCTGATTAAAGGACCAGTCCACTTTTCGGGAGTTGATGTCATGTGATAAAGCATAAAATTTGGAGCATTTTTTTCTTTTACGATACTACTTGAAAATCTAACGGTAAAAAGTTATGAGTAAAACAAAATTGCGAAAAAAATTTTTCAAACGAGTTTGAACTTTGAAACGAAGAGCCTGAACCTGAAATTAATTTTTGAATTTGCTTAAAATATAAAAAATTATTAGGTTTATTTAAAAAAAAGAAAAATGGCATTTTTTATAGTTTGGTGAGACGAACAAAATGACAACAAAATGATCCAATTTGAAAATTGTTTTGAATTATTGACACGAATACCCTGATTCATGTTTTCGTTGCAATCACCCAAAACAATTTTCAAACAACAAATCCTTGTCACTGGCCAAAAATATGCAAATTTTGAGCACGAACATAACGGTGACAAATTTGATTCTTGTCACAGTGAACAGAATATTATCGTGTTCAAAATTCGTATATTTATAGCCGGTGCCAAGGAATGTCACGTTTTTTTAATTTGTGCATCCCTAGATAATAAGGGTGAACGCTAACCGTCGTGACACATAGAAAATAAGATTTAGAATAAATTTACGTTTTAATAAGAAAGGGGAATATGAATTGTTAAGTCTAAGCTTAAGCCTAAAGTCTAAGCCTAAGACTAAGCCTAAGAATATATTTTGTAACTTTTGAATTCCTAGTAAGGACACAAGAAATGACAGAACATTTCCTGATGATGTAAGATAGATTCATAAAAGACAAGATTTTCACAAAATCCCTCATACAACCAATAAAATTTCAAAACGATCCAGAGAGAG
>JAQGCP010001009.1:0-13733 GCA_034699885.1 Acrobeloides thornei | reverse complement strand
AAAAAAGTTTGTGTATTACAACGAAGAGCTTGTAACAAATTCAAACGCAATTTTCTCGAAAACTACAACGATTCAGAACTTGCCGTAAAACAAAAAATGCTCCATTTTTCATGATCTTTCCGAATATATAACTTTTCATATGGTTGTAACTTACTGGATTGGTCCTTTAAACTTTGGCTTAAACTTAGACTTAGGCTTAAATAGATTCCAACAATTTCTCAAAAATATTTTCAAAAAAAGAACTTAAGTTTTATTATTTTCTAATTTTTTATATAAATATTAAAATAGTGACTTCTGAGTCATTTTGTTAAATCATCAAAAAATATTTTAAAAATTGTCCACACCCAAAAATGACCTGTTTCTTTTTCTCCCACCGAAAATCCATGACGTTTTATCAATTTTTGCTTGTCCAACCAAAATTATTTCACACATCATCATTTCTGAATCACGCAAACTATCCCACTTATTTAATTTTTTTAGTTCTACTTGTGACATGTGACGTCACCACTCTCTCACCTTTTTTTGACTCTTCCATTTTGGTCTCGATCCATTTATCTTTTTTTCGGACAAACTCAAATAACATCGGTGGCGGCTAAAAACGAAGTTTTGGTTCTCTGTTCTAAAATGCTCTATGTGCATATAGAAAGAATTGAAGCCAGGCCGTGTCGGTCGGATCAGATCTTTTCATTTTGACCGTTTCATTTCGACTTTTTTCTTTTTTGCTTTACTGCTATTGCATTGTTTTGACCTTGTTATATACACGTTTTGCTAAAAGGCTCATCTTCTCAGCTGCGCTTGGTTTAAATTGGACTCATTCTAGTTAAGTTTGTTGTTTTTTCTCTTTTGTTTTTGTAATACGGCTGTCGCACTAATCCTTCGATTCTCTTGAACGTATGAAATTTGCGGGTAAAAAGTCACAAGATTTATAGGTTAAGAAGGCATAGTTTTCTAGGTTAAAAGTTTCTATCTATTTAGTGCAGAAGAAGGCCTGGGTCAGAAACAGGTGGTCATTCAATGAGTAGTGGTTTTCTATGGTTAAGTGTATATGTGGGAGTGTTTCAAAAGAAGGGTTCTCAGATTTTGAAATTCGCATAAAAATGAAGTTCACGTTGAGTCTATAAAATGTTGAATTTTCAAAAAGTTCTAACACAAACCCCCCTACTTATTTAACAAAGCAGGAGATTTGGGAAGGAATTTTTGTGAAAATTCGACATGACTTGAACTCGATTTTTAAAAAATCATAGCAAAATTTTTTTCTAAAAAAATCATAAGGAGAGACCTTTATATTTTTTCGGGCCTTCGGCCCGTAAGGGGGGTACCGGTACCCTTGGTACCCCCTGTGGCTACGCCACTGGTCCAGCAATAAGAACAAAAACCGTTCAATTTTTGCACTTTTTATATATATAAATTTTTTGCATGAAAATCCCAATTGACGTATATTTTGTAAATTTTTACTAAAAATCCCTATAGTGCACCTGATTTCTTGGTATCCTTCTTATAAGAGCTTGTTAAGTTTCTGTCATGAACACTTTGCAAGAAAATTGTGCTTGCAAGTGATCTTCCTTGAGACGAACTTTTTTTTCTTGTAACGAAATACATATTTTTAAACAAGAAGAAACTCCGCGCGGCGAGAAAAACAAAAATTGTTGTTCAAGTTCTTGAGCTTCTCAAGTGCTTTGGTCGGTTTTACATTTGGTTTCCGAGTAATCGAAAGAGAAAAGGGGTGAGAGAGATTTTTGCTCGTTTGCAAGTTTTGTGTTATTTTTTAATTGGTCTATGAAATCATCGTTTTGTTTCATAAGGCAAAATTTTTTTAGCTTTCGCATTTCAAATAGTGATGCTCAAGCGTCAAAAAGTTCAAATTTGGACACAGAATTATAAATTAGTTTTTAGGCTTAGGCTTAGCCTTAGGCTTAGCCTTAGGCTTAGCTTTAGGCTTAGCCTTAGACTTAGTCTTAGGCTTAGCCTTAGGCTTAGCTTTAGGCTTAGGCTTAGCCTTAGCCTTAGCTTTAGGCTTAGGCTTAGGCTTAGCCTTAGGCTTAGCCTTAGCGTTAGGCTTAGCCTTTGGCTTAGATTATTTTTTTACAAATTTTTTTCGATTTTTATGGATTTTTCAATTTTTACGAATTTTTCATTTTTTGACAATTTTTCCAATTTTTATGAATTTTTTAACTTTGGCAATTTTTACCTTTTTGAGAAATTTTTCAAATTTTTTATTCTTTTTTATTCATTTTTCTCCAAGCTAAACTTGTTTCTTGTAATTCTCGACCGTTTCTCCTCATGTTTTTCAAAGAAAAGCCATACGAAAATTTCCCGCAGAAACCTGTCTAGCTAAAGTAAGCATCATCATAGAGACATTTCATTGAATTTGCTTCATGTTTCTCTAGCCTCTCTAAAAATTCCCCTTGCCTCTACTACTTTCATATGGCTTTTAGTCATTTTTGACAGGTCCAAAGTTTTTCATTCAGATCGAGTTTTTCAATTTCTTAGAAATTTTTTTGCTCATAGTTTGAAGGTTAATTTCTCAGCTGATTTTTACGTGATTTTTATCGAAGCTGTTGATCTATTTTGTATAATTTTAGATACATTTTATTGAAAATGCCGGTAAAAATTGAACCGGAAATCATATTCACAGAAAAACCGTCAAAAGGCTCTAAAAAATTGACTACCACTTCGGTTATTTTGAATGGCAATGGTGAGAAAAAGAAGAGGACTCCCACAAAAAGTCCAGCCAAAGTTTCGCATTTGTCGAAACGAGTATCCGATTCGAGTTTGAAAGAAAATGTATGGATTTTCGTAAAAATTACTTGGGGTGAACAGTCGTGAAATCGTTGTGACGTCAGAACGAGTGTAAAAATCATGTCACAATGTTTTACACTGATGTCACAACGGCTAGCGTTTTGACACAGGGCAATGTCACGATGGTTAGTGCGCTGATAGTTATTCTTAGGCTTAGGCTTAGGCTTAAGCTTAGGCTTAACAATTCATATTCCTCTTTCTTATTAAAATTTATTCTAAATCTCATTTTCTATGTATCACGACAGTTAGCGTTCATCCTTATTATCAAGGGATGCACTAGTTACAAAAAGTGACAATCCTTGTCACCGGCTAGAAATATGCGAATTTTGAGCATGAAAATATTTGGCTCTTTGTAACAAAGACGACTATGAACAATTTATGTTCGTGCTCAAAATTTGCATATTTCTGACCGTTAACAAGGATTGTCACTTCTTGTAACCTGTGCATTCCTAAAGCTATCTTAAGTTTGTTTATTGAAACGAAAACATTTTTTATATAACTAATTGCTCAATTATACAACGCCAAAAAATCCCTCTTTGTATTCTTGTTCGATACAAATTAAGTGATCGAACGTGGAATGTGAGTCGTAAAACTTTTCCTGGTGGTGATGTAAAACATGTTTTTGGAAAAAAATGCTCGCATAATTCGTGTAATACCACAGTGGGAAGTCTTTATGATTGGTCGTAAATTTACTAACACAAACATGGAACTAACAGGGAACTAATTTGTGGGTGTTGGCTATTCGATTTGTATGAAAAAATTTTGAGTTTTCCTCTTTTTTAGAGCCCATTAAAAATTATTTAAATTTTTATTTATGAGAGTTGGCAGTTAGTGAAAGGCTATGGCTTAGGCTTAAGATTAGGCTATGGCTTAAGCCTAGGCTTAGGCTTAGCCTTAGGTTTAGTCTTAAGATTAGCCTTAGGCTTTAGGCTTAGGCTTAGGCTTAGACTTAGGCTTAGACTTAAGCTTAACAATTCATATTCCCCTTTCTTAGAACGTAAATTTATTCTCATTTTCTATTACTATTTTAACCTTGACTCTCTGAAAAAATTCTTATTTCTAAAACTTAGAGCTCTCTGCATTCATATTTGATTTTTTCTTCTTCTATGAACGAAGAATTTTTAGCTATTTCTGCGAAAAGGTCATTCGCCACACATTCCAATTAGCGCAAAACTGAGAGAGTAAAAAGTTTTCAAATTATAGTCTAGCGTTTTCTCAAAAAACATGCAGGTGATATAAATAAATTTTCAATTATATTATCTCACCTATTTTTCGCCGTTAATTTGCGGTCTTTTTGCCACGCATTCCCAGAACTTTCGACTAATCTGATGTTAAAAGTGTCCATGGTAAATTAGAACTTGGATCTTTTTTGATAAATATTTTTAAACTCTACATTTGGTATATCCGGTTACGTATTATCCTATTTAGAAAATAGCCAAAGAAGTTTAAAATTCGCTCAAAATTTTTACCCCTTTTCTAATAAAAACCAAATATTTGATTTCCCTGTTTACCTAAATATCAATATCACATTCACACTTTTGTAATTTTTTATTCAAAAAAATCTCCTCGGCCTACACAAAAAGCACACTCCTTTTTACAATCCTCATGTTCTCGAATATCAAAAACAGATCTAGCCTAGCACACGCTTTTTTTCTCTCCTTTGTCTTTATGCCGAAAGTCTGTTTGAGCCATAGCATGCATGATTTTGTTCAGTCAAAGTTTTAGTTCTCTAGTAGAAAAAAAGAGAAGTGTAAACAAATAATCGGCTTCAGTTTGGCAGCCGGAAAAATTGTGTGTCGACAAGAGTATTTTGAGAACTTTTATCGGCTTTTGTAGTTTTTGTACTATTTAAAGATTATTTATATAGAGAATTGAGTATTGCCACAAAATCGCATTTTTTGTGAACCCCCTCACCCACCCCCAAACTAAACCTAGCTGCTCATCTAGCTCCATTTGCGTAGTCAGATCGCCGGGGACATGTAAAATTTTTTAGTATTTTTGCCAAAAAAATAGAATTTTCAATTGATGCGCTGTAAAATCCCGGACATGGTTTTAAACTGTACTCATTCTTCAAAATTTAGGCATGCACCTCAACCATCCCCCACCATCAATTCGATAAGATCTCATCCACATCAAATGGCTACCGCAAATCACTGGTCCTGAACGGTACCCCGAACCACTATCCTACCAACAACAACGGTTCAATCTCCGATCGAACGGTGCCACCGCAGAAGAATGGCTATTACAATGGCCATAGCATGACGAACGGTTCTGCCAACCCAACCACCGAGTTCCCTCCCACATCAAACGGTATCATGCACGGGACGATTTCGAGACGGAACCTAGTCAATGGGATGACCCAGAGTGCACGGGAGCCTGTCTATAAGGCATCGCCGAGAATTGTCCAACCGATGGCTAATGGAAAGTTGAATGGCACACCGGCACAGAATGGTTCACCAAGGTGAGGAAAAAGTTGTTTTGAAATTTGAGCTTGTGCTAATAGATCGATTACATTAGAGGGTGAAAAATTCCTCAAAAATTGAAAAATTCGTAAAAAAATGAAAATTCATCAAAATTCGAAATTTCGTCAAAATTCGAAATTTCGTCAAAATTCGAAATTTCATCAAAAATTAAAAAATTACAGGGTGAGCCAAAAAACCATACTTTTTCGTTTTTACGTTCTGAATCGTTGTAGTTTGTGAGAAAATTGAGTTTGAAGTTGACGATTTTTGAAATCTCTGTGTATTACAACGAAAACATGAAAAAAGAAAAACAAATATGAAAATTTTAGAAACTCCATCGCCAGCTACACTTCATACACGTCCACAAACGGGTCTTCTAATCATCCAACAAATGGCGACTACTCCAATGGCTCACCGAAGCGCAAATCCCCAACCCGGCAACAATCCGCCTCACCCACTTCCATCGCTGGAGAAGATAGCATTGTACAAGTTCGGATGAGTCCCGATGGCCAGGGCCGATATGGCTTCAATGTTTCCGGTGGCTATGATCGAGGCCATCCGGTGATCGTTAGCAGGGTGATTGCCGGCAGCCCGGCGGATCGCTGCCATCCGAGATTGAATGAAGGCGACCAAGTTTTGAAGATCAACGGTCAGGATATAAGTCAATGGGATTATGATCGAGTGGTGGCTTATATAAGAAGTGTCAGGACGAACTCGATTTTGGGAGAAATTTCATTGCTTATTAAACCGAATGGTAGGAAAAAAAAGTGAAAAAGTGGAATGAGCATCACCAGGTGACGGTGGGCGAGTGGCTAGAGATGCTGAAAACAGTGTCAAAGGCCTTTGGTTCGATCTGGGTGAAGTCACAAAGATTTTGTTAGAGTGTCGGAGACTGGTAATCTCTAATCATCCTATAGGCTAACACCGACACTCCGGCAAAATCTTTATGACTTCACCAGGGATCGAACCGAGGGCCTTTATCACTGTTGCCGACATCTCTAGCCACTCGGCCACAGCTACCTGGTGATGCTCATTCCACTTTTGCCATTATCTATTAGACTAGTACAAAGGTGGATAAAAAAAATTTGAAAAATTTTAGAGGGTGTTCAAAAAATCAAATTTTGCGTTTTTTTCAAAAATTTTTTTTAAATTTACTTTTTCTTATGAAACTAATTTTTAGTCTACCGTTGTGGAGAATTTGACGAATCTGAGTCCCTTCAAAATTCCATTCCTGAAACGCCACACGTGGCTGAAACTGTACCTCGCTCAGACAAGCTAGCTCAATCCCTGCTTCTTCAAAAGGAAGCCATCGAAAGTGGTAAAATCCTGCGGCAATTCGAACAACTCTACCGCAAGAAAACCGGCTTAACCATGAATGATTCCCGTACTCCGAACAACTTGAACAAGAACCGATATCGTGATGTCTGCCCCTACGATTCCACTCGCGTCCATTTGAAAAATGCACCCACCGGAGATTATATCAATGCTAGTCATGTGAATATGGAAATCCCTTCGAGTGGGATAGTCAACCGATATGTTGCCACCCAGGGTCCGCTGGCGAACACCACCGGTGATTTCTGGTACATGGTCTGGGAGCAAAGTTGTACCACTATAGTGATGTTGACGACGTTGGTGGAAAAGGGCCGAGTGAAATGCCATCAATATTGGCCGAACAAGAAAGAGTGCCAAGAATTCGGGCAATTACAGATTACTATGGTGAATGAGAGATCCGAGCCACATTGTCAATATAGAGAATTTGCTCTTAGAAATAAATTGGTAAGCCTATCGAACACACATTGCGCCGAGGATTTTTTAGCCTATACCCACGGCGGGTTTTTTGAGTTAAAATTGGAGAAAATTCGAAAATTTAAAAACGAGTTATGCCATTCGACTCAGCTCGCCGAGACAAGTAGAACGAATACCCATAACATGGGGTTTTCCATTTCGAGTCCATGGCCGAATGGCTAAAGTGACAGAAAAGCAGTTTATAGGATAGGGCTCGAATCCCCCCTCTCCGAGGGGGGGGGGTGGTCGATTTATCAAATAAATGACAGCGAAGACAATCGCTCGTATAAGAAATTGCCTACCACACAAATGATCTATTAACTGAAGCATCACCCAAAAAATTTTAGACTCGAGAAGAAAGACGGGTAACTCAAATGCAATACACCGCTTGGCCTGATCACGGGGTCCCTGAAAACCCCAAACATTTTATCGATTTTGTTGGAGAAGTTCGAAGAGCTAGAAATGGTTCGCTCGATCCCTTGATTGTTCATTGCTCAGCTGTAAGTTTTTCATACAAAAAATTGGTTTTGAAACTAACTTTTTTTGTATTTTAGGGTATCGGAAGAACAGGTGTACTGATACTAATGGAAACCGCTGCTTGCCTTATTGAAGCCAACGAGCCTGTCTACCCATTAGATATTGTACGAACTATGAGGGATCAAAGAGCTATGTTGATTCAGACACCTGTAAGAATTTAGAAATATAACAAGCATAGAAGTTGTCGGGTTTTTCTGGAGGGTGCGTTCAAGCATGTCGAAAAAGTTGTCGAAAAGTTGTTAAAAAATCGTTGAAAAGTTGTCAAAAAATGTTTCGACTTTTTGACAACTTTTCGACAACTTTTTATCAACTTTTTCAACATGCTTGAACGCTCCCGGAACTGGCCGACCAACACGAACATACGTTGATTTTACTGAAGAAAATTTCGTTTTGTGAAAAAAAATCAGCGCGATCAGTTCGACCAAGGCCGAACCGATATTTATCGATTCATCCTTGGCGTTGCACTGTTTTTCTCTCTCTCAAAAACAGAATTTCATTCAATCAAATCAACGTTTGTGTCCGCTTTTTGCTCGCCCAACTCTACTCTAAAATTTTTAGGACCAGTACGTCTTTGTGTGCGAATCCATTCTTCGAGCTTACAATGAAGGCTCCATACGTCCACTTGCCGAATACCAAAAGTGCAGATGAAAAACAAAGCAATACGGGTTATCCCAATTAAAGCCTTCATGTTATCTTTTTATATACTGCATTTTTTCAACAAATCCTTTCACAGCTTTTTGATGGTTGAGTTTTTGTAAAACTCCCATTATTTTTTTAGGAAATATGTATCTCGGCTGTGATTTTTTTCAAATACTTTATTCATTTTTTTCTTATTGTTTTTGTATAAATTTGATATTTTTATGCTTTATGTGAATAAGTTGTGGAATATCTAATATAATTTTTTGCTATATATTTGTATCTAAGAGATTTTCAATAAATTTGAAATTTTTATCTAATGAAAGACAAAACAAAATCAAATCGTCACGTAATAGTGTTTTCAAAAGTCTGCTAACAGAAGAAAAAAGTTCACTATGTTTTGCAGCCAAGTGGTGATGATTCACTTTGGTCCTATGCTTATGCCGAAGTTATTGTCCTATGTGAGATGTTGGATGAAGCTTTCTCATTGGATGTAGTGTCCATTGAACAAAGTACTCAATGAATAAAGTATCCTTATTGGATGAAGTGTCCCAGTTGGAAAATCCATTGGATGAAGTGGGATACCGCTGCTAACAATATGTCCTAGTTTTGCATACGGGCCTAGGCCGTAAAATTTATTTGTATTAAATTTATTTAATAACTACAAATATAACATTGAGGAGTAGAACAATCTTGGTTCGCCCATGTGCCATCAGCTCTATTTAAAACTACACAATTTGCATTAGAATCACTTATAGGATAGCCTAAAATTGCTTATATAGTGGATTAAAGGACCATTGAACTTCAGGATTAGGTGATCAAAATTACAGGGTTCTGTATCAGGAAAATTTGTTTCGATTTTTTTCTAAAAATGACCTATATAGGGGTAATTTTATGCGGAGAATCGTTTGCGTGCATTCCCGAAGCGTGAAAACGCTTCCTTAATCCTGATTTAAGGAGACCGTATGTGTGTATTGAAATGAGAATGAATAAAAAATGGATTGAATATAAAATCATACCATTTTTCCAATTTCTATAAGTTGGATTATTATAAGGAGTGGTCATCGGCCATTTCCAGTCATTTCTCCCTTTGGATAATCCAATGTAAAACTTATCGCAGTTCGTAAATTTCGATGCATAACCTAATGTAAGAAGATAAGATGTTATGGTTTTTGGCTTACCTCGAATATCTGTATTTTCAAAAGCGTTACTGATGGTTACCACATTCGAAAATGAATTTTTACAAGCTGCTTGGACATCGGAAAAGCTTAATGGTGTATCGTAAGTGTTGTAACAAGTCCAATTATTTACACTCGAATGATAACCCGATGGACAGCCTAAATATATGAGTTTTAGATAAAGGGATGGGATCAAGGGGCGAAGGAGTAGGTGGTACCACCCAAACCACTCACTGGATGGGTGGTGGTGGGTGGTACCACACATGAGTGGTGATGGGTGGACCACTTAAAGGATCAGTCCAGTGGGGGAAACAGTTGCCAATTTTTGTTGATATTCGGAAAGTTGATGGAAAATGGAGCATTTTTTGTTTTTTACGGCATGTGTCTGAATCGTTGTAGTTTTCGAGAAAATTGCGTTTGAAATTTTGAATTTGTTTACTTGTTTTCGTTGTAATACACAAACTTGTTTGAATTTTTAAATCGATTTTTAAAATTTGCATAAAATGAACATTGTAGCAATTTTTTATAGCTAAATGGGACCAATTTGAAAATTGTTTTGGATTATTGAAATGAAAATTCTGATTCATGTTTTTGTTTCAAAATCCTACCATTTAAACGCTTAATAAGTTGAGCTTCTTCGAGCAAGTATATTGTTCGATCCTGCCTCCATATATCTTGGAACCAAACATAAGGTGGATAAGCAATAAGCTTTTGATTGATTGGAAGATTATATTGCACTTTTCCATTCACACTACCCCAACTTATCATCCCAATGTTGTATTTTTTACCAATTGGTAAAATATTCATGAATTCATTGTTGTTCGGCCGAGCCATATATTCTGTGCATATTATTGGCCGATTAAATTGTTGTAATGTTTTAATTTCAGCTTCGAAATTTGCTGGATCAGCATAACTAAATTTTATGTTATTAGTAGCTGAACCAGTTTGCCGGCTTGCGCGGATTCAGGCTGCGCACTAAACGCCTCGACTTACAACTAAGTCAAGACGCTAAACGTCTCGACTTGCGTTTCGAATTCGTGACTCAAGTCGAGACAGTATCTCGACCTCGTTTGAAGTTGGAGTATTGAAACGAAAACTCTGATTCAGGGTTTTCGTTTTGAAATTGGAGACAAAAATTTTTTTACCGACGGAAAAATGTGGTATATATAGCAAGTCGATTTCTTTATATACCAAATTTTCCCGCCGGCATCCCTGTGTGGTCGCTATGTCCCCCACCGGGTGTCATAAAATGGAGATTTGACTGTACTAATAAAAATTTACTTATGAAATGAGACAACATCGGAATTATTGATTTGAATCATCGGAGTCACACCATCAAGTCCATGAAATATACTAGACGTTAATGGCTGTATGGGATTCATTGATCTAGCCCATTCGAATGCTAGTGGAATAGCTTGATTTAGGAATTGCATTTCAGTTGCATTTAAGAACCATGGGCTGTCAGGCTCATTCCATATATCCCACATAAGGACTCGTGAATCGTTGGCAAAAGTTCCAACAATGTCTTTGACATAAGTTTCAAGTTGAGGCCAAGTAGAAGGATTCAACAAGGTGTCTCTGCTCGGTGTCTCGGCCCATCCTAAATTTTAGCTATCGTTTCCGTGGTCGATCATCAAAATTGGTGGTGTTTTGGCCGAAATACGAGTATTTCAATTTTGGAACACGGTTTTACAATGAATAGAAAAATCGAGCCCCAAAATTGAAATGCTCGTATCTCGACCAAAACGCCACCAATTTTGATGATCGACCACGGAAACGATAGCTAAATGGCTATATTTTAAGGGTACAAAAGAATTATTCCGAAATTTGACAACTGTGAGGAGTTATGGGCCTCGGAAGCCCAAAAAACCCTCGAAATCCCAAATTTCGAAATCGCGAATTCGTAGCATCACTAGCGCATACTTGAAGAAACTAATCCAGGATCAGGCTTTGGCTGTTTCCCTGGCGTTGGATTCTTGATTGCAGAAGGAGTAAAAAACAATAAAGTTGGCTTGATTCCATATTTAGCGGAAATTTCTACCAACGTATTTACGCGATTTTTGAAACCAGTTGGGTCTATATTATATGCTAGGTCGATCATAAATACACGTATTGTATTCATTCCTAATTGCCCATACAGGGCTAGCTCTTTATCTATAAGGTCAGGGTTAAAAGTTTCGGCTTGGAACATTTCAAGTTGGTTGACTGCATAGGATGCCATGTATTCGGTGCCCATGATGTATGGTTGTGAGTTGAACCATGCTTTCGCTTGGTCTTCTGTCCATCGAGCTCGTCCGAAAACTCCACAGTTAAATATGGCAAGAAGCAAAACTGGAATAAGAAACATAATTTTAAAGAAGTTAGCCCCAAAAAATGATTAATACCCGGTCTTTATATTTGACTTTTTATGGATGATAAAAATAGTTTGATCGGAATAATTTCTAAGACTAAATGCACATGAACAACTGCGTTTTTTTGATAAGGATACAAAAATTGATGAATATGTACATGAATACAATACAATTATATAGGGTGGTGCATAAAAGTTCAGAGCTACTACACAATTGGGAGGTCCACCCATGTGAAAAAATTTTTCGGGAAATGACCCCTCAAGGTGGGGTAAAAAAACATAAAAATAGCCGTTTAGCTATCATTTCCGTTGTCGATCATCAAAATTGGTGGTGTTTCGAAAAATTGAAATTTTTTACTGTTAAAATGAAAAAATTCGTGTGAAATTATGAGCAAAATTAAAAATCTGAATTTCAATGTGAAATTGGCTCAGTGGTAGTGCTCCCGAATTCGAGTTATAAGATCTCAAGTTCAAATCCCATCTGAGTCGATTTGATTTTTCCTCAAAATGAAGTTATCTTAAAAACGCTGTAAGTCAACAAATATCAATCCTTTTTTCGTGATTTTTTGTAGATAACCCTAATCGACCATGCTCTTTTTTGAAACAATTTTTGAGGTTCTTTTTTCCTTGATTGAAGCTTTGAATGGCGTTTTAAGAACCTTAGAAGGGTTGCGCGACAAATTTTTTCAGAAGCTCGAAATTTGGAATATTCTGAAAAAAAATTATTGAACAAACTTTTAAAATGGCCGAGATATCCTCAAAAAAAACCGATGGTAGTTGACTTTTGACTCACCCTGTAAATGATGCACTAGTTTCCCTTTTTTGGATTGATAAAAACACGAAATACAATTCAATTGTTTATAATATAAACATAAAACTCCTTTCAAAAAAATCGAAAAAATTGAAAAAATCGAAAAAATTCGAAACAAATGAAAAAATTGAAAAATTCGAAAAAAATGAAATGCAAAAATACCATCGATTTCGAGATATCGTCTCTTAAGAGACGATATCTCGAAATTTCCAACCTAGGTGGCCGTAGTGTTAAACGGCTCGACTGCCATTTAATTTGACTTTATTTAGCGAGATTAACGCATGGGAAAGTTGTTCAAGGTCATTTTGAGCCAACCCGCTTAACCGCTTACATTCAAAACCTTGTCCGAAGATCGAAAACCTGATTTTACTTTACTTTTTCTCAACACTTCTCACGACGACACTTCTCATGAGGACATTTCTCACGGACACTTCTCATGTGACACTTTTCAACACAATGAAAAATTCACAATTGGCGATTTTGTGTACCATCATGGCCACGAAACAACCGAATCAACCATATATTATTGCAAGTGGCGCACCAATGAAGATATTGTGTAAAGGATCAGTGTGTTTGATGAAACAGTCTGGAAAAGTCGTTGTGAGCATGATTGGGGGGGGGGATAGGAGGTACTGTAGTTGTCTTTAAAAAATGCATTTAGAAATTCTGCATTTCCTTGTATACACCAAGTGAGAAGTGCTCTCATGAGAAATGTCCGTGAGAGGCGTCTGTGAGAAGTATCCTCGTGAGAAGTGTCCGTGAACATAAGAACTATTCTAGTGCCATTATCGCAGTTGAGATAAAACCTTATCTGAAACACGTAAATCTTTATTGCAGATAGATATATAATTTATTATTAACAAACACATTTATAACTTCCAGGAAGATATTGTTGATTTGTTGCTGATGTTTCACGCTCCAGTAGTTACAAAACACAAGTTTATGCTTTGTTCACAATATAGGCCTAAAAATTTTCCTAGTAATAAATGGTCTTTTTATACATTTTTACCTGATGGGCAACTTCCAGCCACACAAGGCCCAGCAGCAGTACCAAAGACAACTAAAAGCGAAAATTTTCATTTTTAGCCGACTAGTGGGGCACTTGCCCCTTGTGTTCCTTTCTTGCGCCACTGACCCTAAAACTCGTAACGGTTCCTAAATAAGGGGATCAGGGA
>JAQGCP010001008.1:0-13746 GCA_034699885.1 Acrobeloides thornei | reverse complement strand
GTATAAGAAACAATCAGGATAATTGGCATAAACCCCAAGATTGATTCTTCGAAGCCGCTTTTATACCAAACTTATATGCCAAAACTTTGTTAAGGGATTAAAGATTGGCTGAAAAGAAAATGCGTGGTTAAACAAATATCCCCAAAAGTTTGTGATAAACTCGCTCATAAAAAAACACGCTCTGGGGGATTCATATCGATTTTCCAATTGCTGCTGCTACGAGCGGTTCATGCTTTTTTTCCTTTGCCCAATTATGATGTTTGGACTTCCTTCTTCTTCATTGCCTTCATCGATGCTTAGGGGGCTTTTCTGCGAACAAGATGTTCATTCGTTCCTTTGTCAGTCGTTAAAGTCTATTTTCCGTGCTCACGTGCTCGCTCGAGTCAACTACCAACTTTTTTGCTATAAAACAAATCGGGGAGGGCAAAAAATTTTGGAAATAGTGCGAACGAGGAAGTCGATTTGCGAGAATGCGGAGAAAGGTCAGAGAAGGTCGCGAGAATGAATGAGCGGGCCGTCTTCTCTCGAGCAGGCTGGCTGGCTGGCATCAGCCGCACAGCAATTCGTCTCTTTTCTCTTTCTCGAGAATCGACTGAAGTAACAAGCAGCAGCGAATAATTTTCTCTTAACATCATCATGTAACATAACAGAAAGAAAGAAGTGCATGAGCGAAAAGTGGAAAAACAAAGAGTGAGAGAGAAACGCAGGGAACGTGTGCGACTAAAAGAACGTGTGTGAATAAAAGAACGTGTAAGGGGTTTTAAATTTTTTGTGTAAGTGTGCGGACGCCGGGCGGCTTTCTCCACCGTTGTCGAACATTCGACGTCCTCAATTGACGAGATGAAGGGAAAAAGAACGACGACGGGAATACGGGCGCCTTCCGTCTTCTTCTTCTTCCTGTTTCCTTCCGCCTTAGTTTGTCCTCTACAAACTTTCATTGACCCCCTCCTCCCTTTCTAGTTCTTTTTGGATCTGTCTTTTCTCGATTGCTCGCTCGTTCGCTCGCTTGCTTGCTCCACGCACTCGTCACACGCCTCACGGTGGACAACAGCCAAAAGAAAAACTAAAGGAATTGAAAACTTTGGAGCACAAATTCCCTTCGAAGTAGAAGAAAGCAACAACTGCCTGCTACTTGGCCTGCTGTTGATGGCAACGCCGCCTTTTTTCCTCATGCAGAAACGCTTCCGCCATCGGCGTTTTCTTCGTTTTCTATATTCACCAGTTCCTTGGCATAGACATGTCACTCGAGAGAGTCTATGATGGCAAATAAAACCTGCGACAATTTGCTGTGATCTCTGTTTTAGCAATGTTTTTATTTTGTTGATGTTCGATCGCGTCTGCTCATAGGTTTTTGGTGGGCCAGACTTTGTTTTGATTCCACTTCCTCGTATCTCTACTTTATTTCTTGTTTTGCTCTTCTTCATTACAACTCGTCTTTTTTCTTTTAATTTAATTTGATTTTTTGATGATCGGTCGCGTTTACCATTTGATCTATGTATTGAAATGAAAATTGCAAAAAACTCGGCCAGCTGAGCGTTTTGCGGGGTTTTTGAAACCCCGCAACTTTTTATATCGCGATAACGAGATCTCAGCTGCGGGGTTTCAAAAACCCTGCAAAACGCTCAGCCTTAGTTTTGAACAGAATTTTTTAAATCGGTGCGAGAATTGATTTTTTATCTTTGATTTTAATTGATTTTTTATCATTTTTGTTTCAAACACAGATCAAATTCAAATCGTGCCAATCCCTTCGCTTCAATACACAAACACGTTTAAATTTTTAAATTCTGTTCAAACTGAAAGTTCAAGTTGGGGTGATCAACTTTTGTGTTGGAAGTAAATTCCAGATCGTTAACCCTTCGGGGATATTTGCAAAACAAAATTGCATGAAAAATTTAAGCGCGTTTGTGTATTGAAGCGAAGTGATTGACACCATTTGATCTGCGCATTGAAACGAAAATGACAAAAAATCAATTTTTCATTAAAAAACATTCGTCATTTTTATGTCACTATATGAGACGAATAAAATGACACCGAAATTATCCAATTTGAAAATTATTTTGGATTATTGAAACGAAAACCCTGATTCAATTAACAATTCGGTTCAAAACTAAAAAATGAAATTCTTCTCGCGATTATATATCGAACCCTAAAATGCCAAAACTCCCACACAATCGTTTTAATCCAGTGTCCCTTAATTTCAATTCATTCGCACTTCATTTGGAGGATAGATTCTAGATGATGAGAGTAGACTGGCGAATAGTGTCGGGAAAAGAGACAAAAATAGAACGTCTATTTTTTTATTGTTGGTCCAAAACTTCTGTTATTGATAGATTTTTGATTTTCGATGAAAATAGGATTGCTTTGTTTATATCATAATCTATTTACAAGACTTTGGTTCTGTTTACTATTTGGGGGTTGACGATCGCACGACAAGTTTAACGTTTTTTTTATATAGATTTTCTGTCTGAAAATTATTTTCTGGGGAGTAAATTTCTGCGGGGAATCGATTGCGCGAATTCTCGAAGCTTGAAAATGCTTCTCTGAATCAGGATCAGTATATTGAAGCGAAAATAAAATTGTTTAAAAATGACCCTATTAGGGCAAATTTTATGCGAGGAATCGATTGCGCGCATTCCCGAAGCTTGAAAACGCTTCCCTGAATCAGGAAATCGGATTGTGTGTATTGAAGCGAAAATCGGAAATTTTTCGGTTTTCTGCCTCAAAATCATTCTTCTGGAGGTAATTTTATGCGATAAATCGATTGCGCGCATTCCCGAAGCTTGAAAACGCTTCCCTAACCCTGAATCAGGGAATCTGAGTGTGTGTATTGAAGCGAAAATCGAAATTTTTTAGATTTCAAACAAAAATCAAGAAAAAAATTGATGTATTATAGCAAAAATTAGTCATCGCTTCAATACACACACGCCGATTCACTGATCAGGTTCAGGGAAACGTGTATATAAAATATTAAAACTTACCATTTATTTTCACATGTCTACCTAATCGAGATCTTCGTTGTTTGTTGCTACAAGTTTTAATTTTTGGATAAAATATCTTTTATAAGCTACTATAAAATCCTACTTGTTTCCCATGCACTTTTTTCTATCGAGTTTTCTAACAAAATTGAGTTTTGATGTTTTTTCGAAGTTCTGCAAAAAAGTTTAAAATCAAAGTCGTGAGAATTCTGTCTGACTCTTAACAACTGATAAAATTTTGATAAAGATTTCTTGCAAAGAAAGTCAATGTTGACGAATAAAAATAGTAAGATGATAAAACGCTTATTTTGTTTTTCCAATTTTTATTGTCAATTTTTCGTATGATGTTCATAGATCTTCTGATTGCTCTTTCTAGGGTATTTTTGCATCCAACTATAAATCTATAAAAATAATTTTTCCTTATTCAACATTCTTATTACGTCGTATTGC
This sequence comes from Acrobeloides thornei, assembly GCA_034699885.1. Lineage (NCBI taxonomy): Eukaryota > Metazoa > Nematoda > Chromadorea > Rhabditida > Cephalobidae > Acrobeloides > Acrobeloides thornei. Next base: position 10,321 of record JAQGCP010001008.1, on the reverse strand, counting down.
GTCTGTGCCGTCCTTTATGTGTTGTTTATTAGAGTACAAAATCTTGCAAAAATTAATACCATTGTCTTGAGAGGGGGGAATGTTTTTGCTGCTCATATGTTCCGCAAATCGAATTAATCGCCTCGATGCAGTCGCCTATTATCGCGGGAACACCCCTTCAAATTTTCGGTATAGTCTCTTATTTTAAGCTATCCCGAGCAACAAAAAGTTTCAGAGAATGCGACTCGAAATATGGATCTTTGATTTACGTCGAATTTTGAAAAAAAAAGTTTAAAAAAAATTATGTTAAATTATAAGCAAAATTACAAATCGCGATTTTTATCGTGAACTTGGCTCAGTGGTAGTACTACAATTCTAGTCGGGTTCGAATCCCACCTGAGTCGAGCTTGTTAGACAGCTTTTTTTTCAAAAAAAAATTTGTTTGAATGTTGCTCAGAATAGCTTAAAATAACAGAGTATACCGGAAATTTGAAGAAGTATTCACGTGTTATTTGCTTTTCATTCAGCAAAGAAGTACCCAGGTTCCCATGCAACAGCACTTGGTACAGGATGACGTGAACATCCTACCTGCAGAAAAAATTTTTTTCTAAGCAATAAAAGTCGACCTTCAAATGTATCCAAATTTTTTTCTTCCATGCCCGCAAGATATTTATTTGCCATAAAATTACACTTTTCATTCATTCTTTTCGAGGCATATAACGTTTAGCGTGTTCCGTTTTCCTAAAACATGTCCATTTTCGAGAGTCGAGTTGTGTTACCACTGACGTAAAACGTTTATTTATATTTTTAGGAGCTAGAGATTATCCGTTAAGAAACACAAAATTTTTTCTCGGCAAAAGATCTACTAAGTACTTTTATCCCTAAATCTATGATTAATCTGAATGAAAAGTAACACACTTCCGTGCATATACGGTAAAAGAAGCCACTCTTCAAGCTTATTCTTTTCTATTATTGTCCTGTCACATTATTCAACGCGCAAGTTTGTAGCGCGATCGAAATGAAAAATTTTATCAACTGGAGCAGCATTGAACCGGCTTGTCCAGCAATTGCTTCAAGTCCTCCTCCAGCGTCTGCGTTTTCTGCTTCGTCGGTACCATATTTCCTGCTGAGTGCTACAGCAGATTCTTCGCCCGGCTTCATCACGTCGTCTCAACTGCCAAACTCAGTGCTCGGCTCGACCACAGCGTCGAAGGCCGCCGAATACCTCGCCGCGTTGGTTTCGAACTCTCAACTAGCAAATCCACTTCTCATGCAGACTCAAACGGCCGGGCAATTCAACCAACAGCTATTGAACACTGAGCAAATCAACGGCTCCGCAACAACACAAACATCATTCCCTGGTCACAACAGTGCCACGGAGGCATTGATCGCAGTGCTTGCACAGTCCGCTCATTCTGTCAACAATACCACCCAGCGCACGACCAACAACAATCTTTCGACAGCCTCTTTCGGGCAATCCTTGGCAAACAATCTAGTGGCGAGTGTCACCAACCCGGCGGTCAGCACCAGCTGTTTCCCATCCACGGTCCAATCTTCACCGGATACGTTGACTCCGAACGCCGCGACGATCCTATCCTCAATTGAATCCCAAAATTCGCCAACCAACTTGCCCCCATCTCGTCAACATAGTGCATTCCAACTCGTCGGTGGACTACCCCAACCGAACTTCCCTGTTCTCCAACATCCGTCGTTGCAACTCCACGGAACTTTGCCACTTTTGTCGCAACTCGTGAACCAACGAGAACAACAACAGCAACACCAATTGCAACAACAAATTCAGTCGACCTTGGAGAATCAGATTCATCTCCCATCACCTTCTTCAATCCAAGAACTCCAGCAACAGACTCAAGTCGAGTCGCAAATGAGCCAAGCAGCAGCCGCTGCAGTCTCGGCATTGTACCCAAGTATTATGTGCAAAATCCTACAAGACCATCTTGGACCAGCACTTCGCCCATCACTTACCAGTACACAGTTCAAGCCGATTCCACAAAACGAGCGGATCGACATCAAGCGGTTCCGCGGCAAGGAACCACATGAGTGGAGCACCGAAGATGTTATTGCATGGCTAGTCAGCGTGGCACGCAGAAATGATATTCCTTTTGAAGACTTCAACGTGAATGGCTTTGCCAAGTGCAGTGGCCCATTACTCATGCTAATGAACGAGCAACGCTTCAGAGAATGCGACTCGAAATATGGATCTCTGATTTACGTCGAATTTCGAAAACTCATTTCAGGTAATTATTACAGGATGAGCAAAAAACCATTTGGTAATTTTTTGGCAAAAATTTTTAAAAAATCAACAGGATTCCAAAAACTGATACTTTTTGAAGTAACTTTAACCTTGGGCTTAAGCCTAAGCTTAAGCCTAAGCCCAAGCCTAAGCCTAAGCCTAAGCCTAAGCTTAAGCCCAGGCCTAAGCCCAAGCCTAAGCCCAAGCCTAAGCTTAAGCCTAAGCCTAAACCCAAGCCTAAGCCTAAGCCCAAGCCTAAGCGTAAGCCTAAGCCTAAGCCTAAGCCCAAGCCTAAGCCCAAGCCTAAGCCAAAAAAAACCTATAAGAAGTATTTTTATGCGATTTCCCCCCTTAAAATACCCCTTAAAGGTGATTTTTGGAATAAAATTTTTTGAACAATTTTCACCAAAAAATGCCAAACTACAATTTTTTTTTGCTCACCCTGTACTTTTTTTTTAATCATTTCCTTTGTCTATTTTTGAACATTCATTCTTGTTATCGTAAAGGGAAAAAAGATCCGCTTCGTTGTTTGGGAGACGTATTTTCTTCCTTCTTTCCTCTTTCGTACGACTTCCACACACAAGATTCTTTTTCTCATTTCCTTATCATCACTAATCGATCACTAAATGCGAAAATGGAAGTAGAATTTCTTCAGGAAGTGTACGCAATTAACCTTCCAATTGTTTGTGCGAATATCTAATGAAAGGACGATTAGAAACCCTAGTTTGTCCACGGCGCACGAAAGTTATAAAAAATGAGTTGGGAATCTTCATGGTTAAATGGTTAGGACGTCACGATTGCAATTTTTACATCCCGCTTGCGTCCAATTGTTTTTAACCATGAAGATGGTCAAATGTCTCGTCTAAATTTTTATAATTTTTATACGCCGTGTTTCTGGATGTTTTCCAATAGTGTTACTGCTAAACAATTCTTATCACTAGTATACGTAAGCAAGGAGGAGGAGCCTCTTCCCCCAACCCACTCACTCATAGGCCCAAAATTAGGGGCCACCCAGGGTTGCCATTTTCGCATGATGCACTGAACCATGTAGGACGAAATCTTGGATATTAAAACGTTTGTTAAAAAGCATCTGGTAGCACTAGGTTTACACCTACTCATATTTATATCAGGGCGATTGAATTCCTACTGATCAATCTTCATTAGAGCTAGACGACGGATTCAAATTTTTCTTCTGATTTCGACGCCCGAAGGAGATTGATGATCATCATATCCGAGAGAATTAATTTTCAATTTCACTTTCCTTTTTTGGAGAGAGCTATAGCTCCGATTCAAGGCGTGGGCAGGAAATGCGTTTTCGATTAAGGTATCTTTGATTGTTGCCTCTATTCACTCACATTAGAATCTCGAGACCTTGGAAAGGGGGACTTCCGCTTGAGCACGCACAAGCCATAGCTTAGAAAATGGGAACTTTTCGTTGCCTGGGCAACTTGACTCACATGTTTAATACATGTCTTTATATGAATTTCTGTTTTTAAGTAGAAAGTGCCAACTAGATTTACTTCGAAAATAGAAGGAAAACAATTAGCAACTCGATCGAGGGGTTGATTATAAGAATTGGCGCAAAAAAAGTTGCACTTTTTGAGAAAACGTAAAAAAATGATTTATACTTTTCATACGTAAAAAAATATAAGCAAATTCTAAAGTTTCATTAGAATGGGTAAATGGCTCAGTGGTAGTGGTCTCGGCTTTGATTCCAATGGTAGCGGGATCGAATCCCACTCGCGGCGATTTGATTTTGCCACAAAATAGCGTTTTCATTTGACTTCGCTTGGCTTGTCTACAAAATCTGTCTATACACTTATTTTCTTCAGTCGGATGCACTAAAATAACAAAGTAAACATTGCAGGATAAATTTTGCAAAATTCCTATCTGTCTGGCCTTTTTTATTCCACGAAACGAGTCATATTATTCCCCAAAAAATCTGTGCGCATAGATCATTTTTCTCTTACTACGTAGATCATTTTACTTTTGCCAAATATGTTTGCATGTTCCACCCAATTTCAAAAAAACATATCGATCTGTCATTCGATTAGGAGAAAGTTACGGTTCAACTCCATTTTGTCTCTACTTTCAACTTTGACGAATCGAATTATTTATTTGGTATGCATTTCGTTTCTGGTCATTACCTGTGTGACGTTTAACTTTTTGCCTTCAACAAGTTACAAATAGAAATTCGACGAAAATATTTCCGCATCGAATTTTTGCCTTCAACACTTCGTTTCAAAGATCAATTTCACTTTTCTTGTCTGCCTCTCGTCCATCATTTCCACTTCCCTGCTTCCCCGTTTCCTGCCAATCGTTATGTGTCGTCGTCCTAGTTGTTTACATCTTTTATCCGTCCCAAGTATTCACACAAAGTGCGGGATAATATATGGCCATGCATGTTAATAAGAATTTTATTTCAATTACACAAGAGATGGACGGAATGTTGTTGAAAATGACAACAGATTAAAAACATGAATAGAATACATATGATTGTATGTGCATAAAAGCTAATTTTCATTAGCCGATCGAATGATATTAAGGACGCATTTGGAAAGAAAGTTTGCAAAATTTGTGTGTATAACAACACACAAAGTTGTGTGTTCAACAATTTGGAGGATACTTTGAGGGATCAATTGGATAATCAATGCAGGATTACACATTTATACTCCATGCAACAAATTTAACTTCATAGATCATAATCAGAACAAAACAAGTCGGCAAAAATAGAAGTGAATTAAATTAATCATTGAGAGTTAGGAAGAAATGGTGTGGGAGACGGAAACTTCCATGAATTCTATCAGAAACGCCAGTTTAAAGTGAAAAACAACATTTTTATCGAACAACTTTTTTTGGTCATTTGGCGGAGAAACTTATTCTGCTCACATAACTCGATTGAAAAAGAAACAAGTTAAAGGACCAGTCTAGTCGGGAAAAAAAGTTACCATATACTCAGAAAGTTCATGAAAAATGGAACATTTTTACGGCATCCTAAGAATCGTTGTAGTTTTTGAGATAATTGCATGTGAAGTTTCGTCTGTGTATTACAACGAAAACATTAAAAATACAAAAAAGCAAGAAAATTTCATATGGCAAATTTCGAGCTTGTAACACATCTGTATTCTTCATTTTTTTCTTTCTTAATTCTTGTCTTATACTTCATACCCCTTTTCTTGTCTTCTACCCTATACCCCTTTTCTTTTACCTCTTTCTTGACTAAATTAGCTGTTTAGATGACACATGCATCGATGATTGGATGCGAACCTATAAAGAAGACGACCAGCGCCCATCTACTTCGAACAGAGAGCAAAACTCGGAGACACTCTCTCTCAACCTATTATGTCCGCCATCGCAAAATTCTTCTCAAACGCTGAATGGACTACTAGCAGCTGCATCACCTCGGTCACCTTTCTCCAACAATATGGCATTCCCACAACAAGCACTATTGCAAAAGATGTCGCCAATACAACCACAAATGAGACTGCCCATTCCTATAGCAAATATCAAATGCGAAGAGGGTGTACCATCTACAAGCGAATACCGAGAATGTAAGTTTTTTTCCATCATATGATCCCCAAAAACAAAGCCAATTTTTTTAGCTCGTCCAACTGAGAGCTCATTACTGCATGGTGTTAGCATGAAAATCAAGCGGAATAAGGACGGTCGGCCGAGAAAACGCTCCCAACACACAAAAGGCAATAAGCTATGGGAGTTTATTCGTGAAGCGTTGAAAGACCCCAGCACATGTCCATCGGTCGTTAGGTAAGACAAAAAACATGGGAGTTAAAGTGTGGATCAAAGGGGTCACCCCAGGGTCAAAAACCAAAAAATTTTTTTTTCGATTTTTGACCCTGGGGTAACCTCTCTCTGATCCACAATAGCTTCAAAACATGCTATACAGATGATGATTTTTTCATTTTAGATGGGAAGACCCACATCAAGGTGTATTTCGTATTGTAGAATCTGAACGATTAGCTCGTCTATGGGGCGAAAAGAAAAACAACAAAAAGATGACCTACGAAAAACTCAGCCGTGCTATGAGGTAATTCTAAACTCGTCTAATTCAACTTGATCCCTAGTTTATGGTGTACCAAAATAACTTAAAAAACCGGCATGCACTTAAAATTCAAAAAGGCTTACGCCGTTGTTATCAGCCCATCAAGCGGGTCACTTGATCCGCTTGATGAGCTAAATACAAAAGCGTAAGCCTTTTTGAATTTTAACTGTATGCCAGTTTTTAAAATCATTTTGGTACGCCGTGACAGTTCAAGTTTCATAACATGAATCGCATGATATCATTTAATCGCATGTCCGGTACAAGGAATCAAACTAGAAATTTTTAGAACCTATTATGAGAAACAAATTCTCGTACCCGTACCCAAAACAGGACTGTATCCCAAAAAGCTTGTCTACAAATTTGGTCCTGGTGCACATGGTTGGTGTGCTCCGGCATCACTCGTGGCTAGCTCTTTGCAGATGGATCAACATGAGAACATGTCATAAATTCCCTCTTCGCTCAATGCTAATATGTTATATTCTAACTTTCTTCTACACACACATTTCCATATTATCTCTCTCTCCAACTCATAGCTAATAGCATCTCCTCTTCATTAATATATACTATTATTTTACACATGCTCTTGCCGCTGATCTAGGTCAGTTTTAACAAAAATATCGGAGCTCTTCCCCTTGGGGAGAAGAGCTCTGATGGAGAGACACAATTAACAGAATTCCAAAAACTGATACTTTTTTGAAGAAAACTTTATGGAAAAATATCTTCTAAAGGCTTAAGCCTAAGCCTAAGCTTAGGCTTAGGCTTAAGCTTAGGGTTAACCTTAGGCTTAATCCTAGGCCTAAGCCTAAGTTACGCCTAAGCTTAAGCCTAAGCCTAGGCTTAAGCCTTTAGAGAATATTTTTCCATAAAATTACTTCAAAAAAGTATCAGTTTTTGGAATCCTGTTGATTACATCCCCCAGGGGAAGAACTCCAAACTATCAAACAAAATTCGATGCCTAATTTTGCAATTTTAGGTACTATTATAATACAAAAGTCCTTCTACCTGTTAATGGTCGCCGACTAGTGTATCGTTTCGGTCCAAATGCACATGGTTGGCGTCTTCGTGGAATGATCTTCGTCACTAACGAAGAGAAATCCACGCCTAGCTACGACTATTCGGAATCTCAACCATGCTTGTTTACGGGTTATGCGGAAGCACACGCACCGACGGGCTATCTCGAAAGCGCCGGACCTCAGTACAATGAGCTATTTTGTCAACCAAATGATGATCTTCATATTCAAGCTCCGGGGCATGAAGACGAGCTGGATGGCGATTCAAATTTATCCGGTAATGATATGTAAGCTTCACTGCCTTGGCAATATACTAGAAAGAATATTTTTTGATGTCCATTTTTGGGTTAAAGGACCAGTTGGGTCGGAAAAAAAGTTGTCATTTGGTGTTTATTCAAAAAGTTCATGAAAAATGGAGCATTTTTTGCTCCATTTTTCATGAACTTTTTGAATATACATAAAAATGACAATTTTTTTCCTACCTGACTGGTCCTTTAAGCTGCTATATTGTATGTACTCATAGATTTTATTATTACGTTTTTCCTATTTTTTGCTATCTGTGTTGTTGTTGACCTTTCGACAGGGTAGTCGCTTTTTCCACTCATTCTAGCTAAAAAAATAGCCTCATATTTAGCACAATTTTTCTCGAAGCCAGTCGAAAATTGCTGGTTCTATTTTCTTTTTATTTATGCTGGTATTTTTTTTGTTCTATAGCTGTATAACCTCATAATAATGATTCTAGTTGATCAATGATTCGTCCGTAAAAAGGCTATATTTTATTTATATTTGCTTGCTATTTAACGATTCATACGAAAATAGCAGAATGATTCTATTAGAATAAGTTTCTAAGAAAAAACTTTTTTAAAGCATACAGGGTGAGCCAACAAACGCAAAAGTACGAGTTTTTTGACTCACCCTGTAGGATCAGACTGGCACAAGTTCATAGACTAATAGCAAGTATTTTTTTTCATAGTGTTGTTATTCAAATTCTTGCCTACTTAATTAGTTTTTCGAATCAAAACAACGATTCAAGTGTAAATATTTTTATTTGAAAAAAGGTTTTATTTAAATTTATTATTATATTTTATATTAATTCTTCATTCTGTGAAAAACTTTTTATACCAGTGTTGAAATACGCGGTCTCAGTTTAATTTTAATTGTTTTATTTTTTCATACACGGGCAAGGGGGTGTATGGCTGACCAAAAATACGAAGTGATCAAAATAAAAATTATGATTTTTTTCCTCGAAATTTCGATATTTGATAACAAAAATTATGTTAAAAATCTAACTGAAGTCTAAAATACATAATGTGCCACACACCCCTGCCCACATATGGTTTTTTTGGCTCAAATTCGATAAGTTTAACTAGTTAGAGTAAACAACTTTCAGTGCTGTTCACCCCAACGACTATGGTTCGGGGGTCAGAAAAAATTTTTATTGCAGAATTTTGTGAAAATGACTCTTCTAGGATTAATTTTATGCGAGAAATCGATTGAGCGCATTAGAAAAATACTTTGATCACATCTAGACCCTCATTTTTGAACTTTTGCTGCTCTTATATTGGCCAAAAATTATCGAAAAGCTCAGAAATGAGAGTCTAAATGTGGTCAAAATATTTTTTCGATGCGCACAATTGATTTCTCGCATAAATTACCTTTAGAAAAGTTATTTTTACAAAATTCTGTGACAAAAAAGTTTTCCGACCCCCAAACCATGGTCGTTGGGGCCCTAAAAAGGTGAACAGCACTCAACTTTCTACTAATCGGATTTTCAGCCAAAAAAGTTTCTATTACTAAACCATAATGGTACAACAGTTGTGGAACACGGGAGATTTATATTTTCTTTTTTATATTATATTATATTAGTATAAATAAACAAATAAAATATTTTCTACATGGTGATTCAACAACAAATGAGAATTTTGCGATTTTCCAAAAACTTTCAAGTTGCTTAATTTTCACCGAAATAACCCTAAGGGGAGTTTTATGCAAGGAATCGATTGCGCACATTCCCGAACCTTGAAAACCCTGATTCAGGGAAGTGTATTGAAGCGAAAATCAAACATTTTCGGATATCCCAAGCTTTTTTCTCATCGAAGTGTCCCTGCACTTTGGCCCCCTGATAACATTTATATACGGCTATATATAGCCGCGACAGAAATTAAATTAAACAATGTCGCAGATACCAAATATATCACAGCTAATAAAACAATATGACATAATTCCACGCACAAAGGCCAATAATATCACAGTAGTTTGCCTACATCATACCTTTTCATAGCACCAAAAAACTGTTTAATCAGAATTTTATGAAGGTGAAAAAATTTTTTGAAAAATGTTGGTTTCAAAAAATTTATAAAATATTTATTGAGACTTAATTGAATCCTAAAAATGAAAATTTTTCTCCTTCATAGTTCAGTGGTACGCCTTTGGTAAATAAAATCGAGGGTTGATTCCCCGATCAAAATATCTTTTTTTGCCTTCGACAAAATCGACTTTTTATCAAAAAAATTTTTTCACCACTGTATACAGCACACAATTCTGGTTCAAAAAACGTTTCGGTTACACAATCGGCCTTCCCCGTGTTAAAAAATTGGAAATTTTTGAAAAAAATTCTCATCTTTTTAAACCACCCCTGTAATTGCCTCAAGTTTATTTTGACAAAATGAAAATCGACAACGAATCATAGCTTTATTTACATTAAAAACCCGAAATTATCAAAAATACATACAGGGAGAGTGTGACAGAAAAAATTATTGGCTCAATTTTTGTTGTGAGATTAATGGAAAATTGAGGAGCAGCTTTTTTGGCAAGTTAAGGTGATGTCGAGAGATCGGATAGCGAACGCCAAATCGGACTTTGATCAAGATGTGCGACAAGCGGTTGAACACCCATCTCGACACGAATCTTTTCGAAATCTCTTGAGTATGAGAGAAGAAAGCTAACATGCAAAGCTGCCATTAACCACTCAGCCACGGAAGAGATGCAATGCAACTCGTAACCCTAGGTTTGAAAGTTAAA
>JAQGCP010001007.1:0-13750 GCA_034699885.1 Acrobeloides thornei | reverse complement strand
GAAGCTCACCACCACCAGCACCCGTAAACCATGCTCCTAAAGCTCCGCCAGTTCCAGACTTAGGTTCTGTGCAACTGCGACCCGCAAGGGTGTGTTTTTTAAATATAGGATGCGTTAAAAGTTCCCCGAACACTTTGAAATTGCATGTTAAACATTTTGTAGAAAAAATTTTAAAAAAAATATTTTGGTACTCTAACACTGATTCAGGGAAAGGGTGTGTATTGAAACGAAAATGAACAAAATTTCGCAGAAAAATAGATTTTCTAGGAGTCTTTCTAGGTGGGGAATCGATTGTACACATTCTCGTAGCGTGAAAATGCTTTCCTGATTCTGATTCGGGGAAGGGGTGTGTGTATTGAAACGATATCTTTAAAGGACCCCTCCACTTGTAGACCGTGGATTCCATGTGATAGAGCATAAACTTCTGAGTATTTTTTGAACCACTACTTGAAAATCTAACCATAAAAAGTTATAAGTAAAACAAAGAAAAGTTCAAACGAGTTTGAACATTGAAACGAAGAGATTGATTTCAGTTTTTGATGATAAAGTTTAAAATTTTAAAGATTGAATTAAAAAAGAAAAGCGGCACTTTTCATAGCTTAATGAGACGAATAAAATGACACCAAAATCATCCAATTTGAATATTGTTTTGGGCTATTGAAACGAAATCCCTGATTCATGATTTTCGTTTCAATAACCCAAAAAAATTTTCAAATTCGATAATTTTGGTGTCATTTTATTCGTCCCATTGAGTTATGAAAAGTACCACTTTTCTTTTTTAATTAAACTCATAAATTTTTAAACTTTATAAGCAAAAACTGAAATCAATCGTTTCAATGTTCAAACTCGTTCGAACTTTTCTTTGTTTTGCTCATAACTTTTTATGGTTAGATTTTCAAGTAGTGGTCCAAAAGCAAAAAATGCTCGGAATTTTCTGCTCTTTCACATGGAATCAAGTGGAGAGCCCCTTTAATCAGCTTAATTTTAGCTTCGCCCGGAAATTCAGAACGAAGATAACAAACCGAAGCTAATAATAAAACGAAACGATCATATAAGTAAGTCACATGCCGTGAAAACAAGCTAATATTTTTACCCCTTTAGGATATGTGCCCGAGATGATAGATACCATAAAAAGTAAGCAGTTAGTCATCGGCACGAGGCGAATTCCTTCAAACAAAGGTCTTATGATAAGTGAAAATTCGACGCCAAAACAAGTTCAAAATTGGATGATAGATAAAGGATTTTCTGAATAGTAAGTTTTACATGTTTTTCAAGACGTCATTTACGAAGAACTAGAGTGAGGTTGACTAAATCTTGAACATCTACACAAACTCGCCTATATAATCTCAATATTGAACATCTGTATATTCGGAAAGTTCATGAAATTTGGAACATTTTTTGTTTTTACGGCATCTTCTGAATCGCTAACGACATCGAGATAGTCGCGTGTGAAGTTTCGTCTGTACATTACAACGAAAACATGAACGCAATATCCCTGAATCAATAAAAATCTGTATATTGAGAAGAAAATTCAAAATCCTTGAAGATTTAGTAAAAAATAGATACAGCATTTTTTATAACTCGACGAGACGAGTAAAATGGCACTAAAATTATCAAATTTGAAAATTGTTTTGGGTTATTAAAACGAAAACATGAATCAGAGTTTTCGTTTCAATAACCCAAAACAATTTTCAAATATGATAATTTTTGTGTCATTTTATTCGTTTCACCGACTTATGCAAAATGCTGTATTTTTTTCTAAATGTTCAAGGATTTTGAATTATTTTCTTCTCAATATACAGATTTTTACTGATTCAGGGATTTGAATATTGCGTTCATGTTTTCGTTGTAATATACAAACGAAACTTCATTCGTGATTATCTCGAAGCCATAAACGATTCAGAACATGCCGTAAAAACAAAAAATACTCAAAATTTCATGAACTTTTCGAATATATACAAATTATGACAACTTTTTTCCAAGTGGAAAAAGTTGTCATAAAAAATTTTCTGCTTCATTGTAAGAAAAGTTTCAAAATTTGCCCTAGTGGGATCGAACCTGCGGGTCCAACGTTGCTTAACTTGCCAGATCGGACGGGTGGCTTCTTTATCCACTTCGCCAAGTAGCCGACAGATATTTTCATGCTTACGTTATTGCCTAGTACATAATATTTTTAGTGTAATAAATCTATTCTCTGAGCATGATGGAAACGACTTATTCTCTCTGAGTAAGCCGAAGCTCATGCAATACTGTGGAGAAGAAGGATCTCGCTTATATAGTCTCCTTTTAGTACAAAAACGCCGATCGAATGTAAGTTTGAAAACAAAATACGATTAGCACGACAATACTCCTCCAAATTTCCGGTATATTCTGTTATGAGCTATTCTGAACAACATTCAAAAAAATTTTTTTGAAAAAAAGTTGCTAAAAAATGTTAAACTATAAGCAAAATTACAAATCACGAATTTCATCGTGAACTTGGCTCAGTGGTAGTGCTCCAAGATTCGAGCCTAACAAGGAACCTTTTCGAAGTGTAAATTTTAAATTAAAGTTTTTTCAAAAGACTTTTTACTAGATGTTTTTAGCATTATATAAGAAAACTTTTGAGCCGCTCGAAAAAATTTGTATCCTTTACATTTTTGGAGAAATTAGCCATAAAAAATCAAAAAATTAAGCCAAATGTACTTAAGAAATTAAATACCAATAATATTAACAGCGAGCGTAGTCGAGTGGTTAGCCTCAATATATAATAGGATGTTAGTCGCAGGTTCTATTCCCGTGTTGTGAATTCACTTTTTGCCCATTTTTTTTCTAAAACAACATGTTTACCATAATTTTTAGGCACAGTTTACGAATTTGTGTTATTAATCGATTGATTCAAAAATTAACAAAAATTTTTGTAAAAATAAAGGGGTTACCCCCTAAAAATTGAAAAATATGCGAATTTCAAAATTGTCTCCAAACTCGCTAATTTTTTGTACTTGGGGGTTTTTGGTTATGGGGAACACGATGGAGATATTATTTTTTAACAAAAATTTTTGTAAAAATTACAAAATTAGGGGATTATCCCCTAACAATTCAAATTTTTTCAAAAATTCAATTTTTTATACAAAAATTCAAATTTTTCATAAAACGAAATTCATAAAAAATTTGAATTTTTGTATAAAAAATTGAATTTTTAGGGGGTAACCCCTTAATTTTGTAATTTTTACAAAAATTTTTGTTAAAAAATAATATCTCCATCGTGTTCCCCATAGCCGAAAAACCCCAAGTACAAAAAATTAGCGGGTTTGGAGACAATTTTGAAATTCGTATATTTTTCAATTTTTGGGGGGTAGCCCCCTTATTTTTTACAATAATTTTTGTTAATTTTTGAATCAATCGATTAATAACACAAATTCGTAATCTGTGCCTAAAAATTATGGCAAACATATTGTTTTAGAAAAAAAGGGCAAAAGTAAATTCTACAGCCGGGGATCGAACCTGCGGCTAACATCCTCTTATATAAGGATCCTAAGCCCAAGCCTAAGTCAAGCCTAAGCCTAAGCCCAAGCTCAAGCCCATCCTAAGCCCAAGCCTAAGCCTTGTTTTCGACAAAAGCGTCTTTTTTTGCAACTCATTCTTATAAATAAATAAAAAAGAAATTGAACAGTGTATACCGACTATCTTCTTGTAGATCTCCGAAGATACGTCATGTTTATGCAAGATTTCAAGGTCCTTGGATTAGTTTTTATGTTTCATGTAATAATTTGAATCAAAGGTGCATGCCGAATGCGAGTCTGGAAAATTTTATTTTTGTATAGAATTGAGTTATTTTTATTACTTGGTTATTGGTTTTGTTGGGCAGTTTCGGTTGATGGGACTGATTCGAATGGAAAGATTCTATGTTTAATTCATACGGCTACACCCAGTCATCATACTAGAGTAAGAAATTTTGATTCATGTACAGGGTGGGTAAAAAAATCGCATAAAATTACCCCTAAAGGGTCACTTGTTAAAAAAATTCAAAAAAATTTTCTACTCGACCCTACTTTACACCCCCTCCCTTTAAAAATTTGAACGCTTTTGTGTAAATCTATTTTTATCGTGAACTTGGCACAGTGGTAGTGCTCCAAGATTCGAGTCTAAGGGTCTCGGGTTCGAATCCCACCTGAGTCAATTTGATTTTGCCTGTGAAAAAAAAGCATCGTTAGACAACTTTTTTTCAAAAATTTTTGTCTTGAATGTTGCTCAGAATAGCTTCAAATAACAGAATATACCGAAAATTTGAAGGGGTATTCTCGTGTTAATTTGTTATATGAACTTGAAAAATTTAGGCTAAAACGGTGCTAGAAACTTGGGCTAAAAAGTGTGATAGTGTGCTTTTCTTTACAGATTCACCGATGAATTCTACTTATCCGCACATCTTCTTTCCACATTTAAAAACACGTAATCACAGCTGGGAGAAGATACGCAGAGCTTTTAAGTAGCTTCTACGCTAGCTTCTAATCCCAAAATTGTGTACGATTTTTAGATATGCATATTCCCGAACAAAAGGGTCCTTCGATTGGTATCTTCGCGCTGACGATGACGCTTTTTTGATCATGGAGAATGCTAAGAAATTTTTACAAAATTATAATGCATCAAAAGATTATCTGTTCGGTTTTAGATGGGGCCATTTTGAGGTATATTCTTTTTGAAAACCAAAATTGGAGCTACTACACAATAAATTAAAAATAGGATTTTTATCGTGAACTTGGCTCAGTGGTAGTACTACCAGATTTGAGTCTAAGGGTCACGGGTTCGAATCCCATCTGAGTTGATTTTCAGATTCCCCGCATGTCTTTACCCCTAGAGGGTTCATTTCCAGAAAAATTTTTGAAAATTTTTTCATGTGTGGTGGCCCCCTATTGTGTAGTAGCTTAATTTACAATGTTTTTAGCCCACTGGTTATGCAGATGGAGGATCATATATTTTAAGCAGAACCGCAATGGAATCGTTTGTTGAAGTAATGAAAGAGAAGAAAACTTGTCCAGAATTTCATAGAGCCGAAGAGGACCAAGAGCTGTCTCGATGCTTGTCTAGGGTTGGAATTTTTCCTGAAGATACCCGGGATAATTATGGAAGGGAGCGATTTCATCATTTTCACCCGGACGAGGAGAGGAATAATTTTGTGAAAAAGATGTTTTTGAAAAGGAATGCTTATTATTCTCATGAATGGGTAAGTAAAATTGGAAAAAATTGGAAAAAAATTGAATTTTCAATTTTTCCAATTTTTCGATTTTTATAAATTTTTTCGAATTTCTTTCGATTTTTCGAATTTTTTCAATTTTTACAAATTTTTTCGAATTTTTTTCCAATTTTTTCAAATTTTTTCCTATTTTTTCCAGAAAAATTTTCACGTGCGTGCTCACCTATTGTGTAGTAGCTCCCAAATTTTTGTTTAACTTTATGATTTTAGTACCCTGAACATGTCAGCGATACAACCATCAGTTTTCATCATCTATCACCATATGAAATGCGGTTAGCCAATTTTCTGTTATATAAAGTGAAAATCAACCAAGATTAGGCAAAATGTTACGTTTATTTTGAATTTTTATGTGTAACCAATATATATAAAATCTGCCATTAGATTGTCATCTGATGACACACGGCTTCCGAAAGTTATAAAAAAAGTGAACCGAAAAGAAAACTTCATGGCCAAATGGTTAGGACTCCAGGATTGCATTATAACGGGACAGGTTCGAATCCCGCCAATTGTTTTTAACTTTTTTACCTTGATTCATGCTTTCGTTTCAATAGCCCAAAATATTGTTCAAATTCAATAATTTTGGTGTCATTTTATTCGTCTCGACGAGCTATAAAAAATGCTGTCTTTCCAATCTAAAAAGGCAACAAAGTTAAAAACAATTGGACACAAAGGGGATTCGATCCTGCGACCTTAAAGTGCAATCACGGAGTCTTAACCATTTGGTCATGAAGTTTTTGTCCCGGCTCATTGTTTATATAACTTTCGGGAGCTGTGACTATAAAGAATCTATGAAATAAAGAATAAAATCTACATTTACAAACGGAATTTTATGTGTTTTCAAAATTTTTTTATGCCAAGTTTGAATAAGTCTACAGACAAAAAAAATTAGCTAACATATAGTAACATCCGAGGTCGGCATCTCGTCCGATCTAGCAAGTTAAGCAACGTTGGGCTGAATGTCGTAAGTTCGATCCCCATCCGCTCCCTTGTATCCGAATTCGAAAAAAATTTTTGCCGTCTATTTTGTTTGTAACCAAATTTTTTTTATTCCTTTTGTAAATGTAATACATAACACATCCACCGGAAAACTAGAAAAATGCTCTTTCTATTCGAATTCTAAGAGTAAAGAAAAAATCAAAGGCTTTCACAAGTAATTCAATGATAAATTATTAAATTAAAAACAGTGACGTTTATTATAGGGGTAAAATTTGTTTCGTGATGGGGGTACAAAAAAGTTAGGCGTGCATGACCTAAGGGCTAAGATGCTGACCAGGACCAGTCCACTCAGAAAAAAACACTATGAAAAAGTTATATATTTGAAAGTTGATGAAAAATTGAGCATTTTTTGTTTTTACGGCATGTTCTGAAACGTTGTAGTTTTTGAGAAAATCGCATTTGAAGTTGGCGATTTTTGAAAAATCTGTGTATTACAACGAAAACATGAACTCAGTGAAAATTTGTCCCTGGATCAATAAAAATTGTGTATTGACGCAAAAATGAAAAATTTTTTTGGCAGTTTTCATAAGTCGATGAAAAACGAAAAAATTTTTTAATTTTGCGTCAATACACAACTTTTATTGATTCAGGGACGGATTTTCTTCACTGCGTTCATGTTTTCGTTGTAATACACAGATTTTTTCAAAAATTGCCAACTTCAAACGCGATTATCTCAGCAACGATAACGATTCAGAATATGCTGTAAAAACAAAATATGATCCATTTTTCATCAACTTTCCGAATATATGACTTTTACATAGTCTTTTTTTCCGAGTGGACTGGTCCATATTATTGATGACACGGTGGAATCGAACCATTAACACGAATGGCCGGCGTTCTAGCCAGTAGGCCATACGTGCCCAGCTTTTGGTATCCGGAATGAAACAAAGTTTAAGCGATGAATTTTGAATCAGTCAAACAGAAAAAGTTGAAAAATTTAAAAAGCACATTCTTCAACAAACGTCACTTATAAAAATATATAGTCTGTTTCAGCGATCGGGCAAAAAAGTTGGATACAGCATAGTCAAGTGGACAAGGAAGCCGCCCGTCCGATCTAGCAAGTTAAGCAACATTGAGCCCTCAGGTTCGATCCCGGTAGGGCAAAAATTATGATGTTCAAAAATTTTCTTTTACAAACAATGGAGCAAAAAATTTTTCAAAATTTTTTGAACATCATAATTGTGTCCCTACCGGGATCGAACCTGAGAGCCCAGCGTTGCTTAACTTGCCAGATCGGACGGGTAGCTTCCTTGTCCATTTGGCTATGCTGTATCCAACTTTTTTTGCCCGACCGCTGAACCATTCTAAAGTCAAAATAACAAAAATTTACATATAGCACCCATTTGGAAAAGTTAAGTCGATTTTCTCTGCATTCGCAGTTTCAGCCTTAACTTCGCCATAAGTCGCGAGGAACAGGAATTGACGCAATCGTGTTGACAGGTAAGGACGCAGATTTCTTCGGGTGGATCCTTTCGTTTTCGGCATTCGTGTTCGCATACCTTTTCACAAGAAGCCTCGCACTTCTGCTTGATTAGTTCTTGCAAAGATGGTGTATTTTGCGGCGGACTAAACATGGTCGGCTGCTGACTTCTAGTTGTTAATAACGTTGTTTGTATGAGTTGAGGTTTTGGAGTAGTAGACGGCGAGTGCACAATAATATTAGGTAGAAAGCCCTGGGTGCTCATATAGCGATAGCTGTTGATTAAAGTTGGTAGTGGGGTAGTTGGGGTACCGCCAAGTGGTTTTTGAGTGATCACCTAAAAAATTTGGAACTACTGGCCAGACAACTTTTTTCAAAAATTTTTTTGTTGAAAATTTGTTCACAAAACCTACTTTCATAGGAGGAAACGTTTTGTTAGATGAAACTTCATAGGTTGGCCTATTTGTGACGAACGAAATCGACTGATTTCTTATTTCCGACAATTCATAGCTCCGGAATCTGGAATCGTCGATTCCGGCATTTACGCATTCCGGCAAACATAATGGCATGCATGCATTAATACATTGTTTGGGTCCATTTTGCTGTTGCTGTTGTTGTTGCTGCTGGCTTTTGATCTGCTGATAGATTGTCATTGGCAAAATTTGCGTTTGTGGTTGTTGGTTATTGTTGCCGTTGAAATTTGAGGATCGAGGGGTCTCCAAGATCGATGGTAATAGATTTTGATTGGAATTATTTAAAGTTGGAGCTGGAGGCAAGATGTGTGGAGCAGCAAAGTTGCTGTTTTTATAGCCTTTTTGAGGAAGTTCTTCGACTTTAGTTGGTTCATTGGATTGACCATCAAAAGTGACAATGTATGTTGATGGTTGTCTGGGGTCGGATTCGTACGAGCCGATGTTTTCTAATTCAACGTTGTTTCCTAAAAAATATGGTGTTAGATGGAATTTCACCTTGAAAAGGCTTCCTGATTCAGGGAAGAGGATGGGTGTATTGAAGCGAAAATGAAAAAATTCGAATTTTCGTCAAAAAACCGGGTTTTTCTAGGCGGGGAATCAATTGAGCGTATTCCCAAACAGTGAAAAGACTGACCTGACCCTGTTTCAGGGAAGAGGGTGGGTCGAAAACCCTGATTCATATTTTGTGTTATTGAAACGAAAACCCTGATTCCATTCTTCCATAAACCATAACAACTCAAATTTACCTTCAAAACTACTTTTCACAATATTTTCTTGCTTATTATTCACCATGGAAAACTTGTTTGGCTGAGAATTTTCCGACAAATGTCCCGTGCCAACAGCACCATAAGGCCCGGCAAGAAAAGTGGTCGGCTGCAAAATACTTTTAGCTTGCGCCGAGTAACTAGCTTGCAAATAATTCGGCATTTGTGCCATCAAGCATTCTGGTTGACAATGTGGCATGCACAAGGGATGACATTGGACAGCTTGAGTGGGCAGAGATAATGGTTGTTGTTCCACTAATACTAATTCTGGATGTGAAGAAAGCGCCTGGACGGCGCTCGAAACACAAGATGGCTGACAAGTTGGTTGACATTGTTGTGGGCAAGAAGCTAACGCAGGAGCTTGAGTTGGTTGATAAACTGGAGCTGGTGGTGGAGTCTGTTGGACACAGACAGGCTCACATTTTGGCATGCATTGTGGGATACACTGTTGTTGTTGGGGTTGTTGTTGCTGTTGTTGTTGGACGCACTGCGGCTGACAACTTGGCATACATTGTGGAAGGCATTGTTGTTGTGCTGGAGGTGGTGTTGTATTGATTTGTTGGAGACAAGTAATAGTACAAGTTGGCATGCATTGTGGTGTGCATTGTTGTTGCTGTTGTGGTTGTTGTTGCTGGGATTGTGGGGCAGGCCCTATGTCAATGCTTACTTCAATGCCCTAAAATTTACAACAATATCTAAACAATTCGAAAAATATTGAAAAAATAAAAAAATGAAAAAATTCACATGGTAGCATCAACTCCCCAAAGTAGACTAGGTCCGACTTTCAAAAATATACCGATGGTAATTGATTTTGTTGTGTTTGGCTTTGCACACAGCTTGGTGAACAAGTTGGCATGCAAGCAGGACTGCATTGGTTACTAGAAGTTGGTTGGTTGTTTGGTTGTTGTTGCTGTTGCTGTACATATTGTGGTTGACTGCTTATGGAGTTATATGTCAGTAAATTTGTCTCATATGGGCTAACTGGCACTAGCACAGGGGTAGCTGGCAATAGTACAGGGCTAACTGGTAATAGTACTTGTTGTTGTGGTTGTTGATTGTATTCTTAAATATATAGAATGAGGAAAAACGTGAGTTTTTGTCAATTTTACATGAATTTGGGGGACCGATCAGGAAATGAATTTTTGTTCAAAAATCGAAATTTTTGCTCAAAAATTGAATTTTTTTTCTTCAAAAATCGAACAGTGGTCCTTTAAAACTTACCACTTTGAACTGGTTGTTGTTGCCCAGTCGAAGCTTGATTCACACACTGGGGACTACACGTTGGCATACAAGCCTGTGGGCAATTCGAATTGGAATCCTGCGTAAACAACGATGTACACGACTTCAAGCAAGCTGGCTGACACATTGGGACACATTGCCTTGGCGCGGGTGTTGTCGCTATTGGGGCTGGTGTGGTGGCCGGCTCGTACCCTAGCTGGCAACCTTGATTACACATACTAACGCATTGTTGCTGGCATTGAGGTACAGTAGTAGAAATTTGATTGCACACCATTTGGCATGTTTGAGGACAAGATGAAGCACAAGATGGTGATGCTGCTGGTGGTGGTGCTGCAGTGGCATGAGACTCGGAATTTTGTGGTGCAAAGACGGTATTCGCGAGGCAGGTGTTCTGACAAGTTTGTTGGCAGGTCGAATCGCATCTTTGCATGGGCTGCCCACTCGCTTGGCAATTCAACTGGCACGTGTTTTGACACCGTGGTACACACTGACACTGGCAATTGGAGTCACTTTGAGCACATTGGCAGTTCCCAGGGCTGTACTGGTTGCTGTTTCCCGAAATGAATATGTGCGGTGCACCAGTTTGTTGTTGTTGTTGAGGCTGGTAATAGCTGGAAAAGCGGGCGCAAGTGTTTTGGCACGTGAACTGGCATGTTGATTGGCACCGATTCACGGATTGGAGCTGATTGGTACACGACCGTGTACAGGCTTGCTCGCATGTTGGCCGACAAGTTGTTTGGTATTGGTTGTTATTATTCGAACAACCACAATTGGATGAGATGGCACGGGTGCATCTAAGATTTTTGATTGTTATTGATGATCATACGTAGCTTTCTTGACCCTGATTCAGGGTAATAGATGTGTGTATTGAAGCGAAAATCGAATATGTACTAAGTTCCCTGAATCAGGATTAGGGAAGTTACGTATGATCATACGTAGTACATTGATGATCATACGCAGCTTCCTTGACCCTGATTCAGGAAAATTAGTACATGCTCGGTGTTCGCTTCAATACATACATCTATTTCCCTGAATCAGGGTCGCCTGCATTATGGATTATTACCTGCATGATGGGTCCACATTAGCATCACCAAAATTCTTGCAACGACAGTTTAAATTTCGACTTTCCAATCTATTACATAAACAGTCTCTTTTCTCTATGACACCCATTGAATCATAATAACCAGAATTCTAAAAAGAATAACACGATACGAGTGAAATAAAACCAAATTCAGGGTTTTCGTGTCAATATTCAGACAAATTCAAACCCGTTTCTGGGCTCCGTCCGAAATGAAATCGTTTCATTCGTTTCGTTTCAACTCAATTTTAACGAATTTTTCGATTTTTGAACAATTTTTCAATTTTTGGTGATATCAACAAAAATGACAACTTTTTTGATTTTGAGCAAAAATTTCGATTTTTGAAAAAAAATTCGATTTTTAAGAAAAAAATTTTCGATTTTTTTATGACGACAAATACCTGTTGAGCAGAAACAACGAAAATACAAAAATAAAGGCAAGAAGCGAAGAAAATAAAGCGGCGTGTCGTTGAATTCCATATAGAAGAAGATGCCTCTACCCGTGCACGCTTTGTCGCCATTCTTGGACGTGTGCCGCTAGTCGGCACGACACCCCCGTCGTCGGCACTTCCGGAAGTCGAAGCCAGTGGATCAGTGGGTTGAGTCGGCGGCGGCAGATTCGTACGGATTCTCACCTCTGCCGCCAAAAGCCAAGGGGTAAAAATTCGTGTTACAATTGTGGTTCGAAACAGTCGCAAAATGAGGAGAGAGAGACACGTCGCACTGTCCTTTTTCGCTACGGCTGTCTTTTTGGCCTTTCTCGAGGCGGTCCACACACAATTTTTCGGACTTGAAAAGAGACAGGAGCGGCGTCCACAAAAGAGACAAATGTAGCAACACTACCAACTATGATGAGTTCGGGTGAATAATCCGAAGCGGAAAAACACGGCGAGAAGAAAAATGGTTACAAGTAGAAACAGATTGCGCGGACTTTCCTTTCTCGACCAGTCTCGGTTTCTATGTCCACTCTCGATCTAGCTGGTTCTTGGTATTACACTCGACTAGCGACGAGCCCGATGAGCCCCCGACGAGCTAATCGCCGGATTCACGCCTTTCATAGGTAGTTTTTTGTTCGAACACTTGTAATTCGATACAATTGAATAGAGAAGGAGGAATGGATTGCTTCCGCTCAAGAGCCCGGACACATCCAATAGTTCCGGATGAGCCAAAAGCGGGAATCCGGATATTAAACATATAATGGATCAGAGAGAAATCCATGATTCAATCAAGTGGTCACTTCAGCCCAGGAAGACTGGCTATATTGATCGTATTTCAGTAGCTTTTTCAAAAAGATTTTTTGAAATTTAATGTTAGTTAAACAAAGACAAGATTTCCGGATATCGATGCAGAAATTGTACTTGAATTTTACTAGCAACAAATGAATGAACAATCATTAAACTAGAATTCTAAAAAGAATAACACGATGCGAATGAAACGATATGATGAAACAAAACCAAATTCAGGGTTTCGTGTCAATATTCAGGCAAATTCAAACCCGTTTCCAGACGATTTCTGGAAATGAAGTCGTTTTATTCGTATCGTTTCAAACCAATTTTTCGATTTTTGACGAATTTTTCAATTTTTGATCAATTTTTTACGAATTTTTCGATTTTTGACAAATTCAATTTTTTACGAATTTTTAAAATTTTGACGAATTTTTTCGATTTTAACGAATTTTTCAATTTTTTAAGTATTTTTCAATTTTTGACAAATTCAATTTTGACGAATTTTTCAGGAATTTTTGATTTTTGACAAATTCAATTTTTTACGCAATTTTCAATTTTTAATCAATTGTTTGATTTTTTTTATCGCAAATGAATGAACAAGTCTGGGCGAAACAATTTGAGTTATTTTCTTCTCAATATAAAATATTTATTGATTTAGAAAAAAAAACTATCGTCATGACCTAGGTGCAAGTTTTCGTTGTAGTACATAAAATTTCAAAAATCGTCAACTTTATACGCAATTATCTCCAAAACTCTAACGATTCAGAACATGCCGTAAAAGCAAAAAATGCTCTATTTTTCATGAACTTTCCGAATATATACAAAAAATGGCAACTTTTTTCCGACCGGATTGATCCTTTTATGTTTATGTTCGTGCTCAAAATTCGCATATTTCTGGCCGGTGACAAGGATGATCACTTTTTGTAACTTGTGTGTAACATATCTCGATCGTACCAGATATACATATTTTCAATACAGGATGAGCAAAAAAATCGTATTTTCATGTTTTTTTGGTGAAAATTTTTCAAAAATCACCTATAAGGAATTTTTCATGCGATTTTTGAAAATTTTTCGCCAAAAAATCGAAAAAGTACCGTTTTTTGGCTTATCCTGTACTAAAAATGCGATTTTGATTTTTGTGTTAATGAAGTTGCCCAAACTTTTTGGCCATTTCCGACATTCGTAGAACTAATCATGAGTGTTTTCGTACTTTTTTTTCTTCTAACTTAAAACAACCGTGTTAAATCTTTCTCACAAAAAATAACGAATTCAAGAGGTTTCTTCTCGAGAGTTGTCCGGTAATGTCGTGTAGGCGTTTAACTCT
>JAQGCP010001006.1:0-13755 GCA_034699885.1 Acrobeloides thornei | reverse complement strand
TAGTGCTAAAAAAATTATTTTCAATGCTAAAAAAAATATTATTGCTAAAAAAATACTTTTAGTGCTAAAAAAATATTTTTAGACTGAAAAAATATTAGTGCTGAAAAAAATATTTTTAGTGCTGAAAAAAATATTAGTGCTGAAAAAAATATTAGTGCTAAAAAAAATAATTTTAGTGCTAAAAAAAGTATTTTTAGTGCTGAAAAAAATGGCATCCTTTAAAAACATGTAAACAAATTTCTTTGTCATCTAACATGATTTTAGAACTTATCAAAGTCAAATTTTGTTAGTTTTGAACGAGTTAGTTTGAAACTAACTTGATCGAGTCAGTTTCAAACTAACTTCGTTTGAAACTAACCGAAGTGCGTTAGTCGACGACTAATGCACTTCGAAGTTAGTCGCAGCATTGATCTGAAATTCTCAAAAAAATCTTAGAAATTGGATTAAAAAAGTTTTACGAGATTTTGTATTTTTAAGTAGAAAAGTGAAGAAGTTATAATTATACGAGGGGGCAAAAATCCTCGCCTAAAGAGTGGTATATCCTCGCCTAGGGGCAAAAAGTCTTCGCCAAGGGGCAAGGTTAGCCTTGGCGAGAACTTTTTGCCTCTTAGCGAGGCTATACTACCCCTTAGGCGATGACTTTTGCCCTCCTTGTATAAAAAACTCTATCTTACAAAATAATTTCGTGTGTAATTTAATTAGGCAGAAAACTCACAAAAATAATTTTTCTCCTAAAAGCAATCATTTTTTCAAGTTCTCCAGGGAAAAAATTAATTTCTAAGACTAAATTTTTATTGCTTTCTTCTTAAATGTAATCAAAATGCTTCGTTCGAGAGAAAAATAAAATTTATTTAATTAGCAAAATTCTTCAGAAAAATTCTATTTTACAAGAGAAAATTTACCTGCAGTTTGATACTCCGTGATAGGTGACTGGGAACGATTGGACGCCGTATTGAATAATTTTTAGTTGGTGAAAACGACTAAAAAATTGCTTATAAGAAAATAACACCTAATAAATTTTGCTTGATCGCACAATTTTCTGCTTCATTTATGCTATAAGAAAATTTATTGAATCTTGGAAAGTCCGAGTGTCAAAATCACCTTTTTTCTTAGAAAAAAATAGAAAAATGCCGATAAAAGATAATTGCGAATGAATTCATTTAAAGAATTCTAGCATTTTTAGGTGCTACTAAGATTAACTGCCGCAAATGACAAGGCTATTTTTCCGATAAAATTTTCTCATAAAATTTTCTTAAAAAACCCTATATGGGTTTTTCGATGCGGGAAATCCAAAAAACGCACTTCCGGTGTCTGAACATTTTTTCTTGATCTTATATCGACTAGCACCTTGGCTCAAAAAGGGGTATTTTGTGTCAAATTGATACCAATTTGGCCTGAAATTTTGGGATCGGGTTTTCGGCTATGGCGAATCGATTGGAGATGGTTTTATGAGCCAAAAATCGAACGCGCACATTACCTTTTATTCTTTTATCTGCTATTTATGTTTCTTTTACTTTAGTTTTATCCTGCTTTTTAGTGAAATTACTAAAATGAATAATCCAATTGAAGAACTTCAAAACCTTAATCTTCAAGATCTCTACATGAAGCTGCAGTTATGCAACCAAAAATAGAATTATTGACTCACAAAACCATCGCCAATCGATTCGCCATAGACGAAACCCCCCTTACAAAATTTCAGGCCAAGTTTGCATCAATTTGGCATAAAAAACCCCTTTTTGTGCCAAAGTTCTAGTCGATATAGGGTCAAGAAAAAATTTTCAGATACCGGGAGTGCATTTTTTGGATTCCTCGCATGAAAGACCCAGATAGGGTGTTTTAGAAAATTTTATTAAAAAAATTTTTTCGGAAAAATAATCCTGTCAATCTTAGCAGTACCCATTTTTAAAAACCTATTTGCTAGATTTTAGCGAAAAAGGATAAAAGTAAATATTCTTGAGAGCAAAAAACAACTTATCGAGTTTCTCGAAAAAAGTCACTAGAGAATAATCTTTGACATATATGCGAAAAGACATGCTTTTTAATATCCTTTTTCCATTTTTTAGCTATAAAAACAAAGTTTTATTTATAGATTTTTCATATATGAACTTTTTTTAATTTTAAAGTCTTGTTATGTCAGTTTTAAACGACAATTTGCGAAAACAAAAAAGTCAACGTTATTCAACTCTTCGACTGAAAATTAAAAAAAACAAAAAAATGAATTTTGGTTAGCCTTTCTCCAGATAAATACTTCTTTAAAAAGTCTGAAGAGCCAAAAGTGAAATCGCCTTTGGCACTCTCTCATGCTTGTCTCACCGCGCTGAACATAAGCAGCCTAAAAAGAACGTGAAACACGAAAAGGGTCCACCCTTAAACATTATAGATCAAACCGAGTAAGAGTTATACGCATGTGTTAGAACGAAGTGAAATTTAACAATAACAATGAGTTCTCTTCGAGGTTTTTTAAAACATTTTATAGAGAACGCATTCAATTTTGGTTTCAAAAAATCTAGTTATTAAATAATAAGATTAAAATCCTATAATTTTGGATCGCTAATCTCTAGGGCCACTACTTGATAATCAAAAATTCTATGAGTTTGGGAAATAAAATATATTCAAACAATTTAAACAAAGATAAAGGTCCAAAGATCGAAAGTTATAAGCTTTTAAAAATTGATAAAATAACAAGAATTGATGTATCCGATCAATCTTGAGAATGATGTCCGTAATACCTATTCCTTCGATACACCCATCCTACTAAGGAGCCACCTAAAATAAAGGATCATTTAGTCGAAAAGTCAGTAAAATCATGAGTCTTTAGTCTAACTAAAGGACACGACTTTCATTAAAAACATTGCTTCTAGAGGTAATTTGAGAAGTCTCGTCTGCATCATTTACATGCATGCGTATATATCTCTTTAGATTGAGCTAATAATATTTTGACGCCAAGAAAATTCATAGTTAACGCTTAAAGCATCATTTGTTTGTTGAAGACTTTTTTGTGCAGTTTTTCATGCTGAACAAGATGTTCCAAAACTTTTTGGAAAAAAGTGGGATAAAAAATGGTTTTGACCATCCGAGGGTATGTATATGTAAATTTTACTCAAACAGGTCTAGCGTCTCATAGGAAAGGTTTTATGACCCGAACAAGATACCATTTGAGCTGCGCTACAAACTGGTATATTGACCTTATGAAAGTTTTCGTTTCAATAAATATTTTTATTTAAATCATCGTCATATATTGCCGCAACTAACCTCATAAAACAAACTTTTTGACTCTGCTATGATAAGCTTTGTAAAAACAGTTCTTAGAAAAAATATAGCTTAGATTCTCAGCTTTTTCGGATTGTTATGAGAAAACCGTCGATTATTAGGTTTTTCTAGGTGGGGAATCGATTGCGCGCACTCCAGAACCGTGAAGACGCTTCCTTAACCCTGATTCAGGGAAGGGATCAGTGTTTTGAAGCGAAAATAATATAAATTGATACGTAAATAAATTGATTTTCGCTTCAAAACACCGATCCCTTCCCTGAATCACGGTCAGGGAAGCATTTTTACGCTTTATAGCAAGTCGATTTAATTATATACCAAATTTACCCGACATCCCTGCGTGGTCGTTATGTCCCCCGTCGGGTGTCATAAAACGGAGGTTTGACTCATAGAACTGTTTTCGACTCCTATTTTTCTGGAATCCAGAAGGCAAAAGAAAATATTGAAGCTAAATTTCCATCTCCTAAATCGTTAGCCGACATCGACCAGCTGAAAGGTAATCTAATTTTTATTGATAAAAATAGCAGCATTTTTATAGTTTGGATTCCAAAAATGTTTGGTTGATATCATTTTTCGATATTTTTTTCGTAAAATATGAATCCACAATTTCTTGAGAGACATCTTCAAGTCTGCACGGCTTCCATTTCGGTTTTCTATCTTTCTCGATCAGCACTAAAAAATATTTTGATTCTTCGAGAAATCGAGAAATTTTTACTTGCACGAACACCTTCATAAAAATCATGCTCTTTGACAAATCTTTGTGTCAGCCTGTATTCGACATCCATAAGATCTTCAAAGGTCAAATTTTTGGCAGTTGTAAAATGTTGAAATGTAACTTTTAGTGATGTAGGGCTCTAAAATCACCATTTTGCACAAATTTTCTTTGAAAAACAGGAATTTTTTTGGTCATTTTTCAAATTTTTCTTGCAAAAAGTTGACTTGTCGATTCGTTTACAGAAAAGTTGATTTTAGGAAAATCTCACCCTCGTAAAAAGTCAGATTTTTGGAAAAAAATCCCAAATTTTTAACTTGGAGGTCGATACAAAATTCTTGGACGAGTATGGGGGAGTGTAGGAGTTCATAAAACACACAAAAATCTACTTACAATTTTCAGAAGATCTTTGAGAACTTTCTGAGAAAATTCGCTATTCTTCGACTGAAGCGATTCGACAATCGATTCCACTGAATTTTTTGAAAAACTATTTTCAATTTCTTCCGAGTAAGGCTTTAGCGAAAATGGCGGCAACGATCTTTCATGGAATTTCGAGAGTACAGATTTGATGTTTTCTTCATTTATAGAATTTTCTGGGATGCTGAGGAGATCTTGCTCCAAAGTTACTAGATTTGAGGATTTGATCTAAAAATCCGGAATTTCTGTTTCATGGATGCAAACATTCGAACTTTTCCCTGATTTTTTGTGCACCAAAAATTTTGGACCCAATATGCGGAACGACTTGTGGGGACGGACGTTTGGGGATGGTACTTTGGGGCTGGACACTTGGGGATAGACTTTTGGGGTCGGACATTTGGGGATGGATATCAGGGGATGGTAATAACTGTTAAGATGGGTGGTCCCTTAAAAGAAAAATTCCGTCCCCAAATGTCCGTCTTCGAATATCGATCTCCAAATGAGCGTCTCCAAATGTCCGTCCCTAAAGGTCTATCCCCAAATGTCACATCCCCCAAATGTCGCGTCCCCAAAACATGACCTCACCCTCGACCCCATAGCTTCTACCATTTCGGAGATACCGGACTAGCTAACTAACGAACTAGCTCGGGGAGTTTTAAGGGAAAAGATAAACCCACATAATGGCTTGCCAACCCAACATGATAAATATCAGCTCCTTTTAATCGAAACCCAGTTAAAGCCATAAATAAACCAAAGTTTCCTTTCAAGAAATGTGCTGCGCCTGCATCAGGATAGTAACCAACAACTGCTTCTGGCATAGCTGCTATTGCACGCTCCGTAGCCACTACAAATTGTCCATTTACCGCCAACCCTAGTCCCTAAAATTAGATGTATGATCCGATGCGAGGATTTAGTTTTAGAGCAACCCAACAAAAAAATGATGAGGGAGGAAAAGACCCGTTTTCAACATGTCGAAGAATATAGGCTTTCATCGGCATGGAGAAAGCTGGACTCTTGTCGTCTCTGTTTGGAAAAAAATCAAGAGCTTACACCGCCCATAGCAACTCCATCCACCAGCGCCACATATGGCTTGGAAAAAGATTTGATGCTATAATTGAATTTTATAAGATGATCAACATGATCTCCAAAACCAGCGACATCTTAAATTTTTAGTAAAAATCTAGATTTTAAAAAGCAGGACAAGATCACAAGAATGGTACAAGGGTGAAAAAATAATAACCATACCTCTAATTTCACCTCCAGATGAGAAAGCTCTATCATTCCCTTTTACTATTACAAGTTTGACCGTTGGGTCTATTTGCCATTCCTGAAAGAAATTTTCTGTTTTTTAGTCCCACATGAGTTACCAAAATACCTCTAAACATTCTCCAAGTTTCTTAATCATATAGCTATTGTAAGCATTCATAAGCTTCGGCCTGTTCAATTGCAAAACTCTTTTCGAACCAATCTCCGAAATAAGAATCTCATCGTTCATGTTAGAAAAACCTCCACAGCCTATGAGAATACAATGAATTTTTTACTGATCGAGAACACAAGTCGGTATGTTGTACTCTTGGACAACTATCCTTAAAATAGATAACACTACATATCAGTCGGAATAAATATGCATCGCCTCTTTTTTAAAATATGCATCGCCTCTTTTTTAATGACGATTATAAGAAAAAATGCATAGTTTTAGAAACAAGGTACATAGTTTGTGATTTTAGAGGTCAGAAACCTGAAAGATTATAAAGACCAGGAACGTCATTTTCAGAGAAGAGTTTTCAATTAATTAGCATATTAAAGGGGGTGCAAAATTTCCAGAAGGCGCCCGTCTCCCGGTTATGACAAAATAAAAAAAGTTGTTCTCGAACTGGGTGAATTGGACAAAATTTTGGCTGAAGCCAACAGCGATATAGCTATACAAAAAATTTATTTACAAATGTACAACATATTGTTATTTTATACATAAATTATTGGCGATTTTCTAAAAACCATTCATTTTCTGGGATTTCCAGTGGTTGAAAATATGAATCAACCATTTCTTGGCTCACTTCTTCCAAAGTACTCGGCTTCCACTTGGGATTCTTATCTTTGTCGATTAACACTAAAATTTACATAATTGTGACTTTTTTGGGGGCAAAGTTTTGTTTACATGCTCTTGTGCCTTCACGAAAGTCATGATTTCGCAAAAATCGCTGTGTTAGACGATTTTCTATCGTTAAAAGTTCATGGAAAGTTGATTGGGGAGCATTACGGATGTGTTGAAAGGTCACTTTCAAAGCTGTTGGAGCCTGAAATTATATGTTAGGGAAATGGAATGAGGATAGGTGGATAATCGGGGCATATGACTTATCCTTTTGGGCCCGTGCCTCTGACCCCTGCGATCCCTGGGCCCATTTTTATGTAAATTTTAGACGCTGGATCTCAACATGTTATGATTCTGACCTCATAACCCCATCTTTTTTATAGTCATTAGAAACCTGACCAATTTTTGCAAATCGCTGAAAATTTTCTTCGAAAATTCTGAGTTCGAATTTTTGAGTGAATCCATAATGTCTTCAACAGAATTCTTGGAAAAATGTTTCTCTATTTCTTCTATATGAGGTTGCAAAGTGTGTGGAGGTAAATTTTTCAAATGAAAATTTGACAGAATTTCTTGGATCTTCTCTTTGCTAGCTTCATTTGTTGACAAACTCAACAGATGGCGTTCCAAGATTGGGAGATCGTTGGAGCTGACCTAAAAAAGGTTGATGCTTGAAAAAAAGCATCGGCTTACAAAATGAGTGGCCAAACCAGTATGAAACACATCAGCTCCCTTTAGCCGAAAACCTGTTAATCCCAAAAACATTCCAAGATTTCCTTTGAAAAAATGTGCTGCGCCTGAATCAGGGAAATAGCCAATATAAGTTTCGGGCATGGCTACCATTGTACGCTCGGTAGCTATTACAAATTTCTCTCCATTCAATGCAAGACCACAGCCCTAAAAAATTCAGGATTTTTGGAAAAAATTAAATTTATGAAACCAGGACAGTTTTTAGAATTTTCAGATAGAGTTGGAGATTACGTGAGGACAAAAGGGAAAAATTCTAATTTACCATTTTTACCACTGCAAAAAGGGTGTCACATGTCTCAGGGGTGCACCCCGCCAGCACCTTTGAAAAAATTCATAAAAATTTAAAAAATTCGTCAATTGAATCGCAACATAGCAACCCCATTTTCCCTACTATCCAAAAACATTTCTCTCGATTAATGGATGTGGGATGCCTGGGCTGCTAGGGATAAGGTACACAGAGGGGTGTATCCTCCCGCGCTGGAGGAAGGGGGTGCCAGAGGTGGGGTGTGTACGGATTCTGGGGTGCTATTCGAGACCCCTGGGCGAGGGGGTACTTTTTGCCTCACTCCAAATAAGTTCATGCTTCCAACTTACTCCTCCCATGGTGATACCATCAATAATTGCAACATATGGTTTTGAGAAAGAATGTACAGTGTGCATTAATTGAATGAAGATTTTGTTGTGATCTATCTGTCCACTTGCAAAAGCACTTGTGAGATCTAGATAAGAAAGATTTGAGAAAAAGAGGTCAATTTTTACCGACAACATCGCCACCAGCACAAAAAGCTTTGTGATTTCCTTTGATGATTACAAGGCCAACATTTGGGTCTTCGTGGAAAGCCTTAAAAAAAGCATACTTTTTGACAATTGTTTTTATCCGTTTCGGTGCTCGAAATTGCCGAAATCGAGATTTAAATGAGGAAATTTACGAAACTTATGCAATTCTACCCTCAAAATCATTTTTCTGGTGGCCAGCAAAATGAAACCTTAGAGTTTCCACTGGATCCAAGCAAGGCTTTTACCATGATTCAGGCAAGATTTTGACCCTGATTCAGGCAAGGCTTTAATAATGATTCAAACAAGACTTTGACCCAGATACCTGAAGGCTTTGACCCTCATGCCATGTGGAATATAAAACTGTTATCTTCAAATATTTACCTCCAGCAATTCGTTTAATCTCCTAATCATAGCACCATTGAAAGCATTCAAAACATTAGGCCGATTAATTTGAATAACCCTTTTAAAATCAGGCTCAGATGTTAAAACAGTATCATTATTCATCTTAAAGGCTTCAACTGGCTTTCTTACAGCATTAGGAACGCAAGAAGAAAGTCTTCTTAAAAAATATAAATCAGATAAAATATTTCGAGAAACCATGAATCGAGGAGGACAACTTTATTTTAAACAAGCTATTTTCGACGTGATGATGATGATATTCTTGTGTGATCATCGAGCACTCAATGTACACTACAAACTTTGTGCTCAGTGAAAAATTGAGATCCGGGGAAAATTCAAATTTTATTTTGTTTAAACAATTGAAGTTCATTGGGGTCAATCGTGAAAATCAAAAAAATTATGAAAATAAAGAAAAATTGAAAAAAAATTTCCGACCATAATAACACTTTTTCTTGAATCAAATTTCATAGTTTAGAGCCCTACATCACTAAAAGTGATCCTTGCATCATTTCAAAAATGCAAAGCAACTGACTTTTGGAGAACTTATGGATGCCGAACATAGTTTGACACAAAATTTGATGAAAGGGTATGATTTTTATGAAGGGAGTTCGTGCAAGTCAAATTTTCGATAGCCTTGTTTGAATTTTTGACTATTTCAAGCCTTCAAAAAATATTCTTAATCATTCATTTTTTGAATCTTGCAAATTATAAAACATTCGGTACTGTTAACTTATTTCTTTTTGCCAAAAGATGAGTTGTTTTACCGTTTTGGGCCTATGGCCAACAATTTCTGGTTGTTTTTGAGCGAATATGTTAATGCCTTAAAAATTTATCATTTTTGCTCTGAACATGGACCACGAATAAGGACTCAAAAATAAAGTTTTTCAAAATTGGTCTAAAACAATCAGAAATTGTTGGCCATAGACCAAAACGGTAAAACAACTCGTTTTTTGACAAAAAGAAATAAGTTAACACAGGTTTTGGGATCTTGCTACGCTAAGAATATCAAAAAATCACCATTTTTCAAGAATCAATTAGCTTTAACTCAAAAAGCTCCTGTGCTAACATACCAAACCCAATATACCAAATTTTTTCTGGGAATCTGGGCTACAATTTTTGGGAAGATTATTTTTGATAAAA
This sequence comes from Acrobeloides thornei, assembly GCA_034699885.1. Taxonomy (NCBI): domain Eukaryota; kingdom Metazoa; phylum Nematoda; class Chromadorea; order Rhabditida; family Cephalobidae; genus Acrobeloides; species Acrobeloides thornei. The sequence continues at coordinate 4,207 of JAQGCP010001006.1, read as the reverse complement.
ATCCCCACATCAGGATTTTCCCACTTAAAACCATTTTTGTCACGCCGTGACCTTATGTTTTTGCCCAAATTTTTGAAAAAGACGTAAGGGGGACCAAGGAAATTTCTGAAAAATTCGAAAAAATGATGTGCCCCCTTGTGAAATTTCTGTTTACGTCATTGTCCCCCATTATGATTTTTCTTCTAAATTGTCCAAATTTTTCCAACAAAAATGTCAAAACTCTGCTATTCTTTAACCAAAAATTTCATTTTCTGATCATTTTTCAACTTAAAAACAAGCATTTCTCAAAAAATTCCGCCTGTGGCGCTGGTTTTTTATATTAGCTCAAGGATTTCACCGATATTGCCCTAAACTTCCCATTTTTAGTATAAGAGGGTTCCAAATTTGACTCATTTTTCACCAAGAATTAGAAAAGAGGTGGAATACGTGGCAAAAAATTTGTCGTTTTTCTACAAGTATTTCCAAAAATTCCCAACAAAAATAGTCATTTTCAGATTAAAAACAAGCATATTTCTGAAAATTTTTTCATAACATTTTTCCTACGGCGCTACGTTCTTCTTTAGCTCAAGGATTATACAAAATTTTCGTAGGTCAACTATTTGGTATTATTGGGTGAATCCAAAAGTTATCGGACTTCACTTCTCATCTTCGAATGCGCCTGCGTCGCTGTATTAAAAAAAAAATAAAATTTAGTATTTTCGGTAAAAATAATTTTAGTTGGCGACCTTTTTTGACCGACAACTTTTTGGCCGACAGCCGCACGAGGAAAAATTTTTTGCTGAGATGGCACATTTTCACGCGTGATGGGTATTTCTTAATTTATTGACTCAAAATTTCGAAAAACCTTTTAAATAGAGTGGCTATTGAAAAACATTACTTAAAATCTATCTGCTTATCAATTAATAATAAGTGCTACTTATTTAATTTTTGGTGCTTTGTATTTAATCATTTTCAAAGCAAAGTTGTTTATTTTAATTTATTCTGTATAAAATAAATTGGATATTCTTAAGACACGGTCTCTATAAGGATCACCAGGTCGGCGGGCCAAGGGTCAGGGAATTTTTTTGTTTCCAATAAAATCGATAGGATATTCCCTGATCACGGAATCGAGAGAAAAGAATTCTGAAACATCACTCCTGTGGAGCTGTGGACCCTGTAGGGGAGTGGGGAAGTCAAAAAATCAATTTTTCAGGATGGTTGGTATTTTTTTGCGCAAATATTTTTTTTGCGCAAAAGAATTTTTTGCGCACAAGGTCTAAGCTTAAGCCTAGGCCTAAACTTAAGCTTAAGATAGGCCTAAGCCTCAGTCCTAAGCTTAAGCCTAAGCTTAAGCCTAGGCCTTGTGCGCAAAAAAAATATTTGCGCAAAAAAAAATATTTGAGCAAAAAAAATATTTTCCTTTCAGGATTACTCTGATTCGGATAAAATCACAAAATATATAAATTTGTATAATAAAAGATAGGGCCCAAAACCGGTGAAAATAAAAGTTTCAACCAAAAATTTTTTGTTTTTAGTAATCAGCAATTTATGTCTGAACTTTTAGCATACTAAACAAAAAAATCATTTTCCGACCCCAAAAATCATTCATGGGGTCCCCCTTAGACGCACACATCATCTTGTTGTCACAAAAAATAATTTTGCGTCCCCTCAAATTTTTTAATTTTATGCTATAAATATCAGACATTGGGTTCGGCAAAAAGTGACAAAAGTGTCTCTAAAAGTGATACAATGTCATCTGGATTTTATCTGGATAACCTCATCTATTTTTGTGCTATTTACCTCGTCCTAAGGCTTTTTATCTGGATAACGTCTATTTTTTACTTGTCATCAAAAGTGACACCATGTCTCCAAAAGTGACAAATATGCTAATACGTCAGAAAATGATGTTTCTAGCGATCAAACGAATTTACAACGTCCTAAGGCTTTTTATCTAGATGATGTCAATTTTTTACTTGTCATCAAAAGTGAAAACATGAATCCAAAAGTGACACCATTTTCCAAAAGTGACAAATATGCTAATACGTCAAAAAATGATGTTTCTAGAGTTTCATCGCTAGAAACATCATTTTCTGACGTGTTAGCATATTTGTCACTTTTATTGACAAGTAAAAAATTGACGTTATCCAGATAAAAAGCCTTAGGACGAGGTAAATAGCACAAAAATAGATGAATTTGTTAAATTTCGCGAAAAAAAGTTTGTCTCCAAAAGTAACATTGTGTCACTTTTAGAGACACTTTTGTCACTTTTTGCCGAACCCAAATCAGGCATGTATTGAACTTCATCTGGGCAAAAAATGGGGAAGTACTTTCACGTCGTTTAGGAGATAGAGCATTTTTTGTGAAATTTTTAAGGGTCAAAAATCGGTTTTTCGAGCATAAAAATGCCTGCTTGAGATTGCCAACCGTCGATTCTTGCACTTTTGGCCCTAAATTGGGTTCGGAGAATCGATTGGCGTCGGTTTTATCCGAATCGGAGTCGATCCTGAAGAATTGATTTTTTGACTTCCCCACTCCCTACAGGGTCCACAGCTCCACAGGAATGATGTTTCAGAATTTTCTCTCTCGATTCCGTGATCAGGGACCAATATCCTATCGATTTTATTGGAAACAAAAAAATTCCCTGACCCTTGGTCCGCGACCCTTGGACGCTGTAGCACAATGATGGATGATCCCGATGTTAATAAGTTAATATTTCCTGAATCTGAAACTCCTTACTTTTTCAACACTTCAAATTTTGAAGAGAAAGAAAATATTGAGCGTTCGCCATATCATCTTGTAAACCACTGTGTTTTTACTCCCTTACAAAAAGACTTGGCTGTAAAAATATTTAATGTAGTCCATAGTCGCAATAATGAAAATGAATCTAAAAAATACTTGGATAAAATAAAAAAGGAAATCCAACTTTTAAGAAAACTTAAAGATTGTCCGAATATAGTAAAATTTTATGGAATTGGATTATATTCCGATCAAGTATGGGTTTGTATGGAGCTGATGGATTTATCGTTGCATGATTTCTATCATAAGGTTCACGAAAAATATCAATTTTTTCAAGAAAACATTTTGGGCTTGATTGTCGTCAAAATATTAGATGCATTACATTTTTGTAAAGAAAATCACGTTATTCACAGAGATGTAAAGCCAAAAAATGTGTTACTTAATCGTAGAGGCGAAATAAAACTTTGTGATTTTGGAGAATCGCGATTACTTAAAGGTATAGTTAACACCCGGCAGATCAAGGGTGAGATGTTAATTTTCTAGATTCATTAGCTAGCACTTATGTTGGGACAATTGCTTATTAGCCACCAGAACATTTTAACTCAAATCCGGAAGAAAAATATGATATACGATTCGATATATGGTCGTTTGGAATTACTATGCTTGAAGTTGTTTATGGCAATTATCCATTTCTCAATGTCAATGGTAATGTCGTGGAAATTTCGAATTTTGCAAACGTTAAACATGCTATTTTAAATACAAATCCTTTAAACTTGGTTAAAAGATGTATTTTAAATAAATATTCTGATATTAATGAGATTTTGTATTAACAAAATAGAAGAGCGCCCAAGAAAATATGAAGTACTGCTTAAAACGGGATTTTATATTTACTATAAGAAGAATGAAAATCGTATAAGTCATGACTTAATGAATATCATGGTATAATAATTTGATTTTCATGCAGCCCTTTGGGGGTGCGGACCGTTTGGTTTTACCAGTTTGTTATTATACCCTAAAGCGGTTCTATGGAGTTAATTTTTTCAGAAAAATTTTTTCGAAATTTTTTTACGTCATAAATTTTTCTCATTATGAGCTTGATTGAATTTTTTTCTCCTTTTGCAATAATGCATTCGCCCTATGGACTTTCAAAACAGTCACTTCTTCTGGTAGGTATTTTCCTCTGTAAAATGATAGGGTGTTAAAAAAAGTTGAACCGATTTGAAAATTCGATATCTCGGCAAAGAGTGTTCCCATGGGGTTTTTTAAAGAGCATTATCGGAGCTTTTTTAGCAACAACTAAATATTCCAGAAAATTTACAAAACCAAACGGTAATGATTAATAATAATGAGACTCAGCTTCATCAAAACATGAACAAATCAGCATCGAGCCTGGATACAAATATGCAAATTGGCGACACAGTAAGTACAGGGTGTCCAAGCATATCCCACCGTTAGAAAAAATTCATATTTCAAAGAGGAAAAAAGATTTTGA
>JAQGCP010001005.1:0-13767 GCA_034699885.1 Acrobeloides thornei | reverse complement strand
AAAAAATAAGAATAAGACAAATTTCTCAGGGGATTTTTTCTCGAAGTTAAAACTAAGCCTTACAATTTGCCGCGGAGATCGTTGACAGCAATGGTGAGCTCGTTGATCTAAAAATTGTTATTTAAAAAATAAAAATATGTGATAAAATTTAAAGGAGCAATTTGGAATTTTTATTTAAAATTTTGAATTAAAATATATGCACCTACCTCACTGTCTTTGCCCATAACCAATTGGTTGATGTCATACTTCTCCTCTTCCAATTGAACTAGTCTAGCAAAAAGTTCATTGTAGATGGACTCGAGTTTGCCTTTAAAAAATTATAATAGATTGAAGAAATTTGTTTAAATTTTTGAACATTTAAGCACCTGGAAAAGTGAAGCGCCCGAAGGGGAGAAGAAGAGGAGCAACCCTTTTCTCCTCTCCGAGCGCTACCGCGCTAAAGTGGATAAGGAATCCGCCCGTCCGATCTGGCAGGTTAAGCAACGTTGGGCCCACCCAATATTATAATTTACAAATTTTCTCACTCTTATCTTCAATCGAATCAACATCAGGGAGCGCGATGGTCCTCTGTTTCAACACATTCTGGCGCTCTTGCTCACTCTTCAACTGTTGTTGTTTGAGGTTTTCAGCGGCTTTCATCATGAGAAGTTTCTAAAAATCTAGTTTAAAAAATAAAATTAGAATTTCGTCGAAAAATTTTATGACCCCGAAGTTCGATGAAAAATGGCTATATATGCTATATGTGGCTATAACATATGCGGACATGTTTAATTTTTGTGCGTGTTTCATATGCGAAAAAATGTAAAATTGTCCAAAATTTTTCGTTTTATCCCACCAAATGTTGTCGTTATAAAACTTTTAATTATCTTTGCAATAAAATTTTTTACGTACTCGGAGCTTCTTCTTACGTTCGGGTGTAAGGAAACCCTTCTTCTTCTTCTTTTTTTGGCCGGCTTCCTCGAGACGCTTGCGCACCTCAGCCTTCTTCTGCTCGCGCTCAGCGGCCTTGCGCTGTGCCTCATCATCATCTTCACCTTGTGGGCCACCGTAACGAAGAGGATCCGACATGTTGAACCTAAATTTTTCATGATTAAAAAATAATTGGTATTTTTGAAATAAATAAAATCACGAAATTTTAAAATTTCATATAAACATAGGCTAACAAGGAATGCTCATTAGCTGTAGCGCGGATATAGAAACTCGACTAACATATAATGAAAGTTCATGAAAAATGGATAATTTTAATAAAATTTTGTAGACGAATGGGACAAAAGAAATTTTGAGCTTAAGCACTTCCAAGATTTTGAACCTTATTGTTTAGTTTTTTGGCTATAAATCAGTCAAATTAAATCCGTTTGGGCTTAGCGATAGCTCATTGAATTCCTGAGATCACGGCGAACAACTTTGTAGAACATCACTCTTTTTGAAAAAAATTCTGTGTTGGAGAAGAAGAAAAACTTAACTTTCCCACTGAAAGTTAAAGAAAAAGTGGGTGCTCAAAGTGCAGTGGATAAGGAAGCCGCACATCCGATCTGGCAAGTTAAGCATCATTGGGCCGATTCCCACGAGAATAAAACATTTGATTTAAAAAAATCTTTTTCAAAAAATGTAGCAATAAATTTTTGTTCCATTTTTTGTAAAAAAAATTATTTTTGAAAATCAAAACCCTCGTGGGAGTCAAACCTACGGGCTCAACGTTGCTTAACTTGCCAGATCGGACGATCGGAATCCTTATCCACTGCGCTATGGAGCGCCCATTTTTTAATTATCAGCGGATATTGGAGTATATCAAATATAAGAAAAATTATCATAGATTTCATGTTATTAATACCATAATTTTTAATCAAATAAAAAGCAAAATTTTGAGGCATGATAAATCTAGCATAATAATTAATCGCTAGTTTTATAGTCGGTTTCAGCAAGCCCGTGTAGCCTAATGGCTAGGACGCTGAACATGACTATTATAGGCGCGGGTTCGAAACCCACCAGGATTGATTTCTTTATTTTAAGGTTTCATAAAAAGTCATCAAAGAAGACTCCTCATAATTTGAGCCGTAGAATTTTTGTCTATGTTTTGTTTTTCTGAACCCTTTTGGAAAACGATAAAAATTGAATTTTTCATATAATTGATTTTTTAGCGTTTTCCAAAAGGTTTAAAAAAAACAAAACATATGCGAAAATTCTACCGCCCAAATGATGGAGGATATTCTTTGATAACTTTTTATGAAACCTTAAAATAAAGAAATTGACCCTGATGGGATTCGAACCCGCGCCTATGATAGTCAATAATATTCATGTCCAGCGACCTAGCATTAGGCCACATGGAGTTATTTTCTCTCATACTGAAACCGATTACAGTCAAACCCCTTTAAGCTGACCCCCCCCCCAAATCAGCGTTAAAATTGGCAATTACAGATTATAGTAAAAATATCATAATCTGAAATCACATAAAATTAGTAATTACAGATTATGATATTGAAAAAAGGAACTCTGTGAATATGATATAGTCCGTTTCAATCAGCTTTTTAAAAATTTTGGGAAGAGCGAGAGGTCAAAAATCTCTAAAAAATTGAGAACGTAATATCTGGACAGCCCCTAATAGGGTCATTTTTAGAAAAAATTTTGGCGTAACATTTATGAAAAAATGAAACTTTTTTGCGCCACCCTGTACCAAAAAAAAATTTTAGCCAGTTCCATACGAGAGTGGAATTCCAGATGGACTAGATGTCGGAAGAAAATTGGTACTTTATGGAATTGTTGAGAAGAATGCCAAGAAATTTGAAGTAAACTTATTAAAGCGAACTGGAGATGTTGCTTTGCACTTTAACCCTAGATTTAGTGAAAAGGTATCAATTTTTTCAAATTCAAAATAAAAAAATGTTTAGCACGTCATCCGAAACGCTATGCTGGCCGGAAGTTGGGGAAATGAAGAGCGCGAAGGCAAAAATCCATTTGAAAAGGGCCATGTTTTTGATTTGGTTATTACCAACAAACCGTATGAATTGCAGGTTAGTTTTTTGCAATTTTTCAAAATTTGATTTTGTAGATCTATGTAAACGGCGTGCATTTTGGTAATTTTGCTCACCGTAGCGATCCACATGACATCAATGGTTTGCAAATTCAAGGAGATGTTGAAATTACTGGAATTCAAGTGCGCTGAAAGAAATACACGATAAATTGCTCGTATAATTTTTCTCTTGATTTATTGCCTGATAAACAAATTTTTATAAGCAAAATATAATAAATGATATGAAAGGTGCAACGCAAATTGCAAAATAAATATCACAGTCAAAGGAATCCCAAAGTTAAACAAATATCATCAGTATTATTATGCATCTGGCCGAAATTTTCACACATAACATGTAAAAGTTGTATCCGTATAGGTTATTTTGAGGCCTTATCCTAAAATATTATAGCCAAGTTTTAAAAATTCCAAAAGCGCCCTTTTTTGGGGCACCCTGTACTATATACAGTCAAACCCCTATGATAGATTTTTGTAAAAGATTTCTATCATAATTTGTAATTAACATTTTTCATTATCATAATTTGAAAGCGCATAAAAATTGCAATTAAAAATTATGATAATTTTATCATAACTCTCAATTATGATTTTTATGCGATTACAAATTATGATATTGAAAAAAGAAAATCTTCTATTTTGTATACATCCACTTACTTTTAATTGGTTAAGATAATGTTGCCGTTTTGATTCGATCGATTTTAATGGAAAAGGATTAAGTTGGTTAAAAGCAACCTAAAAATTTTTTCATGAATCTTCTTATTTAAAACGCGTAAATTTTTTGTATCTGTAAGGATTAACTTTTGAGAGTGCGATTCAAACCGTCAGAGCGATATACCAATGTGAAGAGGACAACATTCTAAGAATTTTGACACCAAAATCGAGGGGGTACCCCACTGGAAAAATTAAAAAATCAATTTTTAATTTTTCAACTTCGGATTGGTAGTTACTGATCTTATTTTTTAATGTTTCATCAATCGTGTCAATAAACAAATTTTAATTGAATCAGGCAATACAATCGGGATGCCGCTCGTGAGTGCTAGAAATAAGGAGAGGAAAAATAGAAAATCGATTTTTAATTTTCATGTATGAGATCGGTGATTACTGATCTGAGAGCATGTGAATTGGGATTAGTATTTATTGATTCCGGTTTCAAATTCGCATATTAAATTCATCGGGTCGCCTCTCTGGAGTGACGCTCGAAAACTCCGCTTGGGAGTGACGCTCGGGAGCGCCATAAGTGCTTCGGAGGGGGCGCTAGGTGTCCAGTTTATTCCTAAAAAATAATTATAAGTTATACTTTAGCCAATGTTTTATAGTCAATTTGGATTGATGACATATTACTAAGGCACGCATGTATAGCACCAACACTTGAGCATTCCAGAATTTTTGGCTCACAAACTTTGAGTAAGGCTAAGGCAAAACGGAAAAGCACCTAAATGTATAGATTTTTAGAACTTTCTACTATAGCTTACGATTTATAGTATTCATTATCATAATTTGAAAGCGTATAAAAATTGTAATTAAAAATTATGATAATTTTATCATAAATCTCAACTACAATTTGTATGCGGTTACAAATTATGATATTGAAAAAAGGAACTCTGTGGATATGATAGATTTTTTCTAAAGATTTCTATCATAATTTGTAATTAACATTTTTTAATATCATAATTTGAAAGCGCATAAAAATTGCAATTAAAAATTATGATCATTTTATCATAATTCTCAATTATGATTTGTACGCGATTATAAATTATGATATTGATAAAAGTAAATCTTCAGTTATGATCAGGACTGAACCGATATCGGTAATTACGGTAAATCGGTAATTTTCGGGCTTACCGGAATTTCGGTAATCCGTTAAGTTTGTGATTCCGTTAAGTTTTTGGTTTTTTCGAATCTGTTAAAGTTTCGCTAACGATAATTTTTTTCATCCGATATCGTTTCGGTATCGGTAATTTCCTTTCATCCGGTTCAGCCCTGGTTACGATGATAAAAAAGTTTGCCATATCAAATAAAAAAGAGCCACTTACCTTATTACCCTCATATAGAAAAACATCAAAAATATTCAAGTATAAATTATGGCTGAGAGTATCAACAAATATTGTTAAAAACCAGTTTAGTGTAAACATGGATAAGTCCTATAATTTTTGGATACAAAAAATTTTTTAAGACAAAATTTTGTCTTAAAATTTTTTTATCTTTCTTACAATTTCCAGTTCTTTACAATGGTTCCAGAGTTTGGGCATTTTTTCTTGTACCAGATCAAGGAATACCTAAATCAATATTTTTTTAAATCTCAAAATTATGTTTTTTACTTTTTGATCAGCAATAGCACCAATTAGACTAGGTGAATAATAATGTGTCGGTTGAAGATGATCAACCACTGCGACGAGGAACCAGAAAGCATCGGCTTCTTTTAGATATAATAAGCCAATCGCGGCGATTCTGTTTAGACCCTTAAAAAGTTTAGATCAGCTGGAAAAATTTATGCTTACCCATAAACTAGATTTATATATATTTGGGGAGTGTACTGAGATTCACATAAAATTTTCCAATTTTTCGAAATTTTTCAGAGAGGCCCTATTTTTTGGTCTATGAACCCCCCCCCTAACTCTATTTGTATACCTGACAATATTCAACAGTTTTATTATGAAAACGGAATGCGGATAGCACGTTTTTGAGGCTTTTCATTTTTTGTGAAGACATATCCATAAAATGGATGTTGTTTGGCAAGGTTCGTCCGAGGTCTAGCTCTATCTAAAAAGCATTTACGTTACTACCCATTCAACAATTATGGTGGCAGTACTTACTTGTCTTAAAGAAGCATCCGGAGTTTCTGTCTGCTCGGCAACTTTTGCTGCTCTTCTTGTAAGCATTTCATAATAGCCTTTTCCGGTGTCCGCCATGGTATTGCTGACTAGAAATGTTACCAGTCTAAAATATTTTTATAGTACATTTTTAAGTGGGCATTAGAGATGCTCAAGTGTCAAAAAGTGACAAGTTTAACACCTAGTTTATAAATATACATCATAGGTCGGCAAAGTGGGGGGAGGGAATCCCCGATGCGGTGGTCCCCCCCCCCCCACGTAAGATTTTAAAAAAGGACCTTCTTTTTAGCTGACACCCAATTTTTATGGACTACCTCATGTTCGGCGGGGTCCATGCGGTGGTCCACCCCTCAATTTTGGGTCTATGCGTGCATCGGTCAAGGGGGGGGGGGAGACTCCCCCCTTTGCCGACCTATGATATACATATATAGGGCCAGTCCTTGCCTCAGACAGCAGCTGCTGTGTGCCCCAATCAGCCGCTGCATGGATCAAACAGCAGCTGTGCCGCAGCGCGCAGCTGCTGCCTGAGCCAGGGACTGGCCCATAAGCTTATATATGTTACCGGCAGAACTGAGAATCTGCCATCTCAAAGCATTTAAGCTTAGGTTTAAGCTTAGGACTAAGCCTAGGGTACTAGAGCCTTTGGCAACTCCACTTTTTTTAAAACGAGCTTTTGGCAACGATTTGCTCTTTACGGCGTTGCCAAAAGCTCTAGTACCAAGCCTAGGCTTAGGCTTAAGCTTAGGCCTAAGATTAAGCCTAGGCCTAAGCCTAAATGCCTAGACAGAGCTGAGAATCTCAGTTCTGCTTAGGCATCTCTGAGATGCCGAATTTTCAGTTCTGCCGGTAATATATATAACAAATGGGTACAATATAATTTATATTGTACCCAAAATTCGCATATTTATAAGCCTGGTGTTCAATTTTGACGCTTGAGCCTCACTACTAAGGCATTACCTTTTCCATACTCGTGATCTATAGGTACTTGGTATACCGGTACGAACCATAGCTTTTAGATCATTGCTTTGGCTTATAGGCTGTAAAACATGGTTCACTAAGAAGCTATCCCATTTTTGAAGCCAATCAAGATAGTCTTTGTTTTGTTCCTGGAAAAGAAAAATTATGTTTCGCATAACCCTACTGATAGCAAAAATTTTGTAACCTACCATCTGAATGTTAGCTAAAATATCATCAGAACGCTTCTTCATATCTGCAGCTTTTGTCACAACTTGATCGGTTGATGAATCAATTTCACTGCGGGAAGTTCCCTGAGCCTGATTTCCGGGCTGAGGTTTAGATAGATAAAATCCTAGATCATCAGTTAGGCTATCTTCCGGCCTGGTGGATATTTTTCTGAGTTGGTGTTGATTTACGTCATCAATAAGTTCTTGGATCACTGACGGTTCGAGTGCTAAAAAGTTTCTTTGCGTCGAGTCTTATTAGCATCATTTTTAGCCAAAGTTTTTTTCTGAGCATTTTCAGCTTTACAAAAAGCATTTTTCAAATTTTTCAAAAAAAATTTTTGCCTGCGGCACTGGTTTTTTGTGCTTTAACTCAAAGATTTCAATAAAATTTTCGGCTGGAGAATTTTTTTAGTCTCTACTCAAGGCCAACATAAAAGGCTCTTACGTTTTCTAGGGGTATCTGACTTAAAATGATTCAAAACCATCATATACCGACTTTTCAATTGATAGTAACATGCCTCTCTAAAAAAAGAATTTTTTTTGAAAATTGTTCTAAAATTTACATATCAAAATTTTGTCGAACCAGTTTTCTTTCACGTTCTTCCAAGGATTGAACAATTTTTTGAAGCTCTAAATTTTGAATTTTTGTTTAAAAAAAATATCCTACCTAAAATTTCCATATTTAAAAACTGGTTTTGGCTTTTATACCCTTCCACCAAATCTCTCAATTCGGCAATATCATTCACTTCAGCTTCGTCGAAAACTTTTTTTGATCCATCATCGGGGGAAGTGCCCAGATCAACTAGGATGCCTTCGGGCACATCTGAAATAGAAGAATTTTTGTTGAGTGGAGAAAAATGGTTTACCAAAATCTTCGACGTCAAATGTTGCCGGTTTTTGGAATACTTTATTTTCCAAGTCTGATTGTTGTTCGCAGATTTTCACGATGATTTCGTCTTTTGTGCGAACGGATTCTCTGAATGCTTCGACGGATGCTAGTAGGCTTTCATTGTCGGATTCTGCTTTTCTATAAGAGGAATGATTTTGATGGAAATTAATATTTTGGTGTTCCAATGCGGGGTGGGTTGGTGGCTTAGGGAAGGGGTGGGTACATTGGTCCAGGTACTAGCGGAGGGGGGAGGAGGTGCACTCCTAGTGGGCCAAAATTAAATAAAACACATAAGGATCCCCTTATGTTTTTTGGGGAAGTGCTCCTAGATATCCTTCTCCCTATGCCATTGGGTATCCAGATATATAAATGCACGCTTCTCCCCCCCCCTATTTAGTTGATCTTTCTAACGAAGCCACTGGGGAGGGTGGATAGAATGGTCACAGTTGCACAGACCCTGGTCCAAAATTTTTGTTTTTATGATCCACCCCCTCCGCAGTTTGGCGACCTTTTTTAGGTCTACTAAAAAAACCGGTCCCCGGCGCCGGGGACCGATGACCTATCCCCTCCCCATCTCATGATCCACCCCCTCCCTACCTCCGGTCGAATTTTACCGGGGTTGTGCAATTGTGGATATGGTAAGTGAACGAATGATGAATATGGATTGAATCATTCATATCCAATAAGGGGAGGGGACACTGGCCCGGAAGGGTGGGTGGGTGATTTTTGTGATGTTTTTCGTCTACTTGGATGAAATTTTTTCAAAATTACCTAGAACCACCCTTATGATTTTTTCCTCAAAAATTTCCCGTGGGTGGGTGATGGGGGACCGTCCCTCCACTGGATATGTATGGATTTGATTCGGGGGGGGGGGCAAATAAGGCCTTCCATCTGCCCTAAAATTTATTTTTCTTTTACCTAACTTGCTCTTTCAAAGTCTGATTAGCCCTCTTTAATTCTGCGTTTGTTAATTGTAATGCTGTTATTGCACTTTCTCTTTCTAAAGTAAAGTCTAGTTTTTCCAAATCCGAAGCATTTTCGAGGCGTTTCCTAAAAACTTGAGAAAAAATTCAAAAATTTTATTTTTTTACAATGCATCCCGTTGATTATGCGCAGAAATGACGCTTTGTCGTAATACAGCTATCAACTCTGAATGTGCAATAGCTTCATCGGTTAACTCAACACATTGATTTTTGAAAATATCCACGATTTTCATTAGCTAATTTCATGATTTAAACAAAAAACTTTTTTAATGAAAATAATACTTCCTTGCATTGATCACAGTTCTTTTGACTAGTTGTGGAATTTGAAAATGATGGCATCCTAGAAATTGAGCACAACGTTAAAAACTTACAAAAAAAGTTCTTATTTTCCATTTTTTGGTAAATAAGAACTTTTCTTTTTTCCATTAGGAAAAATTTCATTCTTTGATTTTGTGATGGGGGTGGTCACACAGACCCGATATTGACACGTACATTAGAGGTGACACGAGATATGAAGAAAACGCTTGAAGAAATCAACAAAAAATTTTGAACATTTTTTTCTTTTGCCGCTTTTTTTGAAAAAATCGAGATATTGATCGTTGAAGGTTGAATCGGTGACGGATGTCCGTGACGGATGTCCGTAACGGATGACCTTGACGGTTGCCCCAGTACCCATAACCATACCTAAACGAAACTCGAGCCTTGTTTAAAACTTTCTTCGAAGCTTCTTCCAAGTTTTTAACTTTTTGAGATTCTTCTGTTAACCTCCCTAATATATCGTCCGCCGTTTTTATCACTTTATTTGTCTGTACACTCGCAGGAATTTCCAGACTTTTTCTATTTAGCTCACCATCAGAATTTAGATAGAAAATTGAATTATTCTAAAGAAAATCGGCTAAAATTTAAAAAAGCGCCGCCAACGTAATATTACCATATCTGTTTGTTCATCTTTTCGTGTTTCTTGTGAGCTTGTCGGGGCTTCGGCCGAAGATAATTCTTCAAATAATGATACGTTATCGACATTTGAAAAAGATTTTGTTGAAGTTTGCTCTTTTTCATCGATCAAGTTTGAATATGAAGTTAATGAAACGATTTCCTGAAAAAATTTATGAGTTTTTTGAGATTTGGAGTATGATCTTACAGAATTTAATATTTCTTCAACATTTTCACTTTCATAGTGTCGCTTCCTGTTTTTCTGTAGCATTTGGAGCCATTTGATTCGGCTTTTGTTATCCGAGGCTTCGAGGATGTGAATTTCTTCATTGATGCTAAAAATTATAAATGCTACAGATAGTTGCCAATGCGTGCAGCGCTTTTAGGAAGAATTTGGGCATTAGGAGGCATGGACCAGGAGGTTGGGGTTAACATGTAATAGAATATGAGTGAAGCCTTGCCCCATCCCCACTCCACCAATACCCTCACCCCACATTTTAACATAAAATATCCTAATAAAAAACAAAACCAAAAAATCTATCACATCAGTTTTAGGACATGCCCACATTTTCCCGCTTACCTACCGACCTTGTCCCTAAAAAGTTTTGACAAAATTTTACTGAATTTCAAATCTCCCGTGCTGTCTTGGATCAAAAGTAAACGCCGCTCCTGTCAGTAACAATCTTCCAACACAATTTAGATCTTCACTATTTTTATACCAGTATAAATAAGGCGAATCTAATGACAAGACAAACCAAAACTTCTTTTTGCCCGGACCTCCTATTATAGTCCGATTTTCATACTAAAAAATTTTTTATAATAAAAAATTTTTAAATCAATACCTTAAATAAAAATGCAGCTAGTCTATTTTCTTTTTCATTTATTGAAGTTGATATGTTAGACATTAAAAGGTTATGTACAGAAAATCTAAAAGTGGATAAATTACTCAAAAACGGTATAGACTCGAATGAAACGAAAGGTTTGAAACGATACAAATGAAACGATACGAATGAATTGGTCAAATAAAATGATGTCATTTCCAGACGGCGTCCGGAAACGGATTTGAATTTGTCTGAATATTGACACGAAAACTCCGAATTTGGTTTCGTTCCATTATGTCGTTTCATTTGTGTCGTTTCATTCACAACACTTTATTCAATCGTTTCATTCGTATCGTTCCATTCTCTTCGTTCCATTAGAGCCTACACCAAAAAACTAGCTGAAACCACATCCAAATACCCCCATCTCACAGCTGACCCTTCTCCCTATAAATAGCAGTGGAGTCGGGAGAAGGATCGGCTAGGGAGGGGAAGACTTTTACACCAACAATTCAGTGATGGGAAGGTGGATAAATTATGAAAAAGGTAGGAGATTGACTTTTTTGAGAATTGTTCAAATTTGAAAAAAAATAATTTGAAAATATAGAGTGTCCTCATCCCCATGTATAAAAACATAAAAATTGAAAAAAATCTTATAAATTTCATCATTTTCCTTAATTCACGTTTGCAACGTCAAAAAAACAATCCTTTATACAAAATGTAATCTCATTTTCGCGATTCCCCTTCGATTAATCCATCTCATTCAACTCTTTATCACAGCTGTATTGGTCACCATTTATTTTCTTGTTTGACGCTTTGCCAAAACTTTTCCATCTCCGCGCTAAATTTGAACTCACTTCCAGACAAAATTAATGCGAAAGTTTTTTCAAGCCTTTCAAAAGCAATTTAGAATTGGGTTAATATCATTCCGAAGATTATAGTCCTTGAGTGCGAACGGATATGATCAGAGTCTTCTTCGTTTTTTGTTGTTGGAGGGAGTTACAAGATGAGTCTAAATTATGTAATGTAATGCATGAATACAAGACGTCTCTTTGTACGCTATCATGCGCTTTTATTACTAGTGTTAACAGCAATGAACTTGATCGGGATGATTATTTTATTGATACTTTTTATGAATATTAGGGCTGAAAGTATGATATTTATTTTTTTAACATGTTACATAGGTTATGTGATTAGATGGTATTTTTTCTGGGGGCAGAGCTGCTTTTTCTGGAGGCAGAGAAGCAGGCCAGCGACCGGAATGAAACCGGAACAGTAGAGTATGGAACATGGAAAAGCAAAAAATGACCTGAACTTAACTTGAACAAGGATCGAAACACAGCCCTCGGGGGGGGGGGGGGGCAGTTGCCCTTAGCGGACCAAAAAAATCTCTATACATAAGGGCTTATACTTTAAGATGTATGAAATTTTGTTAATTTTACGTCTAATGAAAATATTTTTTTACAATTTTAGATTTACAGCAAACTTCAAATTCCATGTCTTATTTTCCAGCTCCATCATACATGGATAGCACAACTGAAAAACTTTTAAAAAGTCAAACACCAGTTAATATCCATATTTATTCGATAAACGCATATAGTATTCCTGAGAATGGGAAATATTCGTCTGTTTCTAAGCCAATGAACCATATTTTGCTATTCGAAAATGTTTTTTGTAAGAATAATTTAGGCTTAGGTTTAGTTTAGGCTTGGGCATAGGCTTATGCTTATCTTAGGCTTAGTATTAGGTTTAGGCTTAGGGTTAAGTTTAGGCTTAGGTTTAGACCTAGGCTTAGCTTAGGCTTATGCTTAGAAGTAGGTTTAGGCATAATCTTAGGCTTAGGCATAGACGTAGGCTTAGGCCTAGCCTAGGCTTAAGCCTAAATCTAGGTTTGAGCTTAGGCCTAGTCTTAGGTTCAGACTTAGGTTTAGGATTGCGCTTAGGCATGGTCTTAACTTAGGCGGCCTGAAAACACCTTTATATGACAAATAAAGGTGTTTTCGTACCGCCTTCAAACGCTACTTTTTGGTATAAAACTCATCATATCTCCAATAGGTTATCAAAGTGGCAGTTAACTCCACCATTTTTACAAACAAGTTGGGGGTACTCTACAATCATATACCGAATTTTTTTGGAAATCGCACCAACTTCTGGTGCACCCCCTTTTTAACTTATGCTTAGTTACTTAATATTTAGGTTGCCCCGATTCGAATGAGTTGAAATCTATAGGCAGTAAGCTTTCAAATCTTCCCGGCATCACGACAGAATCTTTAAATGAAATAAGTACTACTTCTGTTGAAGAAACTACAGAGACACCCGAAGATGAAGATGAAAGTTCAACCGAAGTTACTGAATCGTCTTCTACCAGATCTCCTACTCGTGCAGCAAGTTCCAGGTACTTTGATTCAACCGTTGGTTCCAAATTTTCTGAAGAAACAGAAAAATCTAAAGAAATTGAAAATGACTCAGGATTTTTCAAAACCAAGTCATCTGAAATCTTTGCTGTGCCCATGACGTCAAATCCTTTTGAAAGTCAAAATTCAAGATATAACAAGCCGTTTACGACCAACCAAAGTAAAAGTGCTCATTCGTATGGTGGTAAAATGTCGATTAAAGTTGAAACAACTTCTAGGACCTCTTACTCAAAATCTCAACTTTTTCAACAAAACTCAAAGTATGATTATTCAAAACCAAGCTCCCTGCTCTCATCTAATTCACCAAGTCCTGCTCGACCAAAACAAATTTTTAAACAGCAAGAGAAGAAAAATGATGGATTTTCTCAAAGTCCATTTTCCCTGGAAATTATACCCAGTGTCCAAGATGATAACAAAGAATATTTTGAGGAAGTATCAAATCCAGGCCCACCGAGTGAGCCAAACTTGTCCAAAGACGATTTTTTTGATACTACTTTTATAAAATCTCTGAAATTCATTCCTCTGAGGACGACCATAACACCACCAGACTCGTTAGCTAGAACTCTTAGTAAAACAAAGGTTATCGGCCCTCCTAGTTCGGTTCCACCAGGATACCAAACTCCAATTGCTTCGCCTTCAGATATAACTTCGAATTGGCCAGAACCAGAATATTTAACCAACTATTATCAGACT
>JAQGCP010001004.1:0-13774 GCA_034699885.1 Acrobeloides thornei | reverse complement strand
TAACATTAAATTCGTGTTTTTCACCTAAAAATTACCTTATATACCAAAAATTTTACAATTTTAAAACAGTGCAAAAAAATCCATCACCATCGTGTTTCTCACCTATGAAAATCCTCAAGACATTAAATTATCAATAGATGCAGACAATGGAGAGAGAGCCTCCCCCCTCCCTGACTCACGCATGCATGAACCCAAAATTGAGGAGAGACCACGCCTTGACCCCGCCGAACATATGAGGTGGTCCATAAAAAATGGGTGTCAGAAGACTACCTCAAGCTAAAAAAAGGTCCTTTTTTGGTGGAGGTGGTGGGGGACCACCGCATCGGGGGTCCCTTCCCCCCCCCCCACCTTGCCGATCTATGATCAATAATGCTAATTGTTTCATCCTATCCCCAAATTTTATAAATTAACATAAAAGCATGAAGTTGCAAATTTTGTGTCGAGAAAGGTTTGAGCTTGGTCTTGATGTTTGATTGGAATGCGAAAATTACAACAATTCAACAGTTTATATACTGTTTTCCTGGTCATACAAAAGCGAAATATAATGTTAGCATACACTGGATGGAGTATTCCTGTTAAATGCTCGAGCATAGGCATGAAGCAGCAATAATCACTGATCATATGCCAAAAATTGCACTATCAATACACTTATCACAAAATGTATGATCACTTTTTTTCATGGTATACAGGTGTTCTTTTTGAGGAGCCATCAAACTTCTCAACATTTTGCGATTTTTTATAAATATTTAACCCATTTTAGCCCAGAACTCGAGGAACTATGCTTTTTCCAAATTTCTTTTTTTAAATAGCTTAAAATGGCACTAGAAACTACCCTAGATATAAAGAAATAGGGTATCGTTTTAAAAATCGGGTTATTTGAGGTGGGTCATATATGACCCAGTGGGCTCGAAGCGGTCAAATTGCATAAAAATGAATTTATTTGTAGTTTGTAAAAATATTTTCCCAATCTTAATAAAATCTCCACCTAAATCTTCATCGGCATTATCCTCATCCGTATCACTTCCATCTTTTGTCTGCTTGTAAAAAATCTTTATTTTCTAGCTTATCCTCAACAAAACGCAACGCTTCTTCAGTGTTCATGGCTTTACAAGTGAATATAAGAGAAATGATCGATTAAAAGTGTTTTAGCTCTTGCCATAGTCAATCTGTTTACAGCAAAAGAGTATGTTCTTTCTCCGATCTTTAAGTAGTAAAGCTATGCAGAACATAAAAAATGAATTATGCTGTTTATGAACGATTTTTAAGCAATTTGACCGGTTCGAGCCCACTGGGTCATATATGACCCACTACTTCCAAGGTTTTTATTTTAAAATCTGCTAAGCCAAAAGATCTAATTTTGTTTTTTATAAATTCTAGAGGTTTTAAGCTATCATTTTTATCCAAGCTTTCCTAAGAAAACATATCTTTTAAAAAAATGAAACCCTTCGAAAATCGTTAAAATTTTAAGATAAAAAATGACAATTTTCAAATTTTGCATCAATTTTTTAGCCATAAAAACAAAAAAATTACTCTTGGTGATTTTTGAAGAAATTGTTGCATTTTATTAGAGGAAGATTTTAAGCTATTGTACTTCCGAAATGGGTTTAAGTTGACTGCTCTAGATGTCCATTTACATTGCGTTCCATATATGACCCAGTGGGCGTTAATGGGTTAAAAATTACGCTTTCCTACCATTTCTATTTTTTTGTAAAAAATTATAAAAATTGATTTTTTATTTTTTAAACTAGTGCAAAATAAACTTTATAGGATGGGAATTTTTTACAAAAAAACAACAAATTAAACAAATATGAGTTTTTAATTTCTTAAAAAATTGCCCGGTCATTGGAGGGTTAAATATGTTTAGCTTTTTGATCCACAAATATTTAATTGATTTTTTTTATTGAGATTTTCTGTTTCTATTCTAACTGAATTTCTTGACAAATTATGAACGTTTTTCTTTTTATTTGTGATGTTAAACTAAAAATATAATATAAATAAAGCAACATTAACTTACCTTTTAATTTATTGCTTTAGATGGCTTAAAATGTTTGCTTTTTTTTCTTTTGGCAAAATCCACCAACAATTTCATACGGATCCCATTCGATTTCAGACAAAATTGATTCGTTTTCTGACGAAAAAGAATTGTTTTCTAGCTCAAACTCATATCCTGATGCGACCGATTCATTTTCGGACTCAGCTTCTTCTTCTAAAAGAATGTTTACATCTTCTTCTGTTTTCTTTTTCAAATAAAGTTTTCTATTTTGGTACTTATTAAACTGTTTTTTTGAATTAGAACGGTTCAAAGTTAAATCTTCCTCTTCTGTCTATAATTATACAAATATTTAACAAGTCTTAACATCGACTCTAGAATTAGGAAACCAAAATCGAAAAAGTCGAAATCGATCGACCAAAAACTGAAACCGAAGGTGAAAAAACCGAAAAAAGTTGAGAAAAACTGAAAGAATATTTTTATTCTCATTTATATGAAAATTCGAAAATTTTCATTTACATCAAATTTCTTTAAAATACAATAAAAAATTGTTTAAACATAATATTTATTCAAATTTTGAACAAATCGACCATTTTTATAAAAAATTTGGTGTAACAAAACCGAAACCGAAAAAAGTCGAAACCGTTCGAGAAAAACCGAAACCGATCCATTTTCTATCGATTTCCTAACTCTAGTATTTTTGTCAAAATTTGGACAAAAAATTTTTTTAAAACATAAGGAGGATCATCATGTAAAATTGCCCCCTCCGAAATGAAATTCTTGCTACGCGCCTGGTTGGTAAGCTTTCTCCGAGTAACAGGAAAAGGGGCGGTATGGGTGGTCAGGTATATTGGTACAAAAAACAAAACCTACATTAAGTGAAACAGAGGATAAGTTTAAATTTCCATCACAGGTTGAGATCCCAAGATGTAATAAGTAGCCATTATGCACACAGAGGTCAAGTGTATTTAATCCTGTTTCGGTTGAGAGGCGAGCAGATAAAGGGTTAGTATCGGCTGAAGACGTTGAAGGTAAACTAATCTGACCGATAATATCAAACGGTTCCCATCTAGTGGCAGTTAAGTTTTTGTTGGATGCTGCAATCAGGTGTCTTCCGGTAGGCTCGAATAAAATACGTTTAACAACAGTTTCAAATGGGTGACTTTGACTAACACATTCTCGAGATTCTAAGTCCCAAAAACGGATTATTTTATCTTCGCTAGTCGCAGCCATGAGGTATTCTTCGGGATGGAAAGATAAGTCAATAACCTAAAATGAATAGTTAGTAGTTTGTTTGTTGCCTTGCACGGCGGTTTTTTTTAGCAAAAATGGAGGAAATTTGAAAATTTTTTAGAAAAAACGCTTCCCTGATTGAGGGAAGGCCAGTGTATTTAAGCGAAAAGTCGCAAAAATGCGATTTTTGTTGTTGGAGCTACTACACAACAGAGGGCCCTACTGTGTAGTAGCTCCAAAATTTCGAATTTCTTCCCACAACAAAAAACCGAAAGTACCTTAGAAGGAGTATTCATTTGTGAGATATTTTGCGCTTCTTGGAGATCAAAAACAGAAATATTATCACCACCACATGCTAAGAAACCACAATCCGGAGAAAATTGTAAACAATTGAATCGTTTTTGTGCTCGTCGACATGAAGCTTGTCCCGGATGCATCCGTATATCCCATGTTCGTACCGTAAGATCGGCACTAACGGTAGCCCATATATAAGAATTGAATCGATGTTCGCAAATTCCGGTTATCCAATTGTCATGTCCAACCAGTTGGCGGATGTTCATTCCTAAGAGTTGAAGATTAGATTCTGGGGGATGATAGAAGGAATACCTTTTTCTAAGTCGACTATAGAGATGGCATGAGAAGCAGCCGCTAAGTAACGTTGATCTTTGCTCAACCTTAGACAACGCGCTTTTTCATCTAATAGAGGTATAGCCTAAATTTAAATGTTAGATCTTGAGTGAGTTTTATGGTTGTTTGGCTGATATAGTGGCATAGCGATTACTACTCAAAATCCCAATTACGAAATCTCAAAATTCCCAAAAAATTTTTTTGAAAAAATGTTTTTTTTTAATATCGGGTGCCGAGCGCCTTCGGAATAGAGGGGTTGAGCGGCAACCCTTTCGATATCGCCAAAAAGTAATATGTACTACTTTACCGGAGGACGTTAAGTTTTTTTTATTAAAAAATGTTAAATTTGGCACGTTTTATTGAAAAATGTAGGACAAATTGGGTGAAATCTTTAAGGGTGCGCGTTATCAGTCGTGCCGCGCTCGTCACGACGTTAGATGCGGCGTTAGCAGTTGTGCCGTTCCACTACGGCACGACGTTAGCAATAGTTGAATTTCGAGACGGCTAGCGCCTCAAATTGCGTTTCGAGACTGCTAGCGTTCACCCAAAATAGCCATGTTTTGACAAAAATTTACAGTTTTTACAAAACGAAAACAATGCGCCTCTATCCGTGCCAACATATTTTTGCTTGCCAGTCCCTTTTCAACCACTGCATCAGGCAACCTTTTTAGACCATACCTTTGATGTATTTAGAGGGTTGTAACAAAATTCTCTGAGCGGATTGGCAACAATAACCCTCTCTGAATTTGTACATATTGCGCCAATTTCAGGAATTGGCGAAGGAACTCGCTCTTCAACTAAAATTCAATTTGTATGTCTCTAAAATATAACTGCTTGGCTAAACTTACATATTTTTTTCATAGATAGATTCTAATAAAGTTAAGCGTTTCCAGAAATTTTACAATAAATAAAGATTTTTGGCAAACAAAATCGTAACATTATACTCGTTCCAAATCGCTACATTTGAAAGAGTTTGATCGAGAGGGTTTTGCTCGATAAATTTTTTCCCATGCACATCGTCGATTTAATGGCGGTGCTCTTCAAACAAAGCTTCTTCTTTTGATGTCGTCGGTCATTTCGGCGGGTTGCGCTCATTTTCGCTGGTGTGAAGCGGCGTGTCAAGTTTGAGTGAAAGTTTTTTGCGCGAATTTGAAATTTTTGCGAATTCTTAAAAATGTTTTTGATTACCGAGATGCAAATTCTTGTCTTCCGAGAAAAATTCTAAAACTGATTTTTCTAGTAGAGGTGCAAAAATTTTGATTATTAATCCACTAATTGCGTCTCGAAATTTTGGAAGATATTCCGCTCTAATTGCTTCACAAAATGCGAGTTGGGGAACACAAATTGCAATTAGTGCGCACGGCGGGAAAAATGATTTAAAAAAGGGGTATGCACCTAAAATTCAAAACGGTGTATGCCATTGGATTCGTCTCATTTAGGGCCTCCACTAATACTTTCGGACGGCTCCCGAACGGACTTTAGTTCACTAATTGCGTTCGGACGCGTTCGGAAACATCACTAATAGGCGTTCAGAAACGTTCGGATGCGTTGGTAGGGCCTCATCTAATTTGTCTCGACGTCGAGACGGAATATTTTTTCATATGACTATTTTTTGTCTAGAGTATTTTCGCTAATTTTTGTTTTACAAAGTTCTATTTTTTTAAACTTTTTAGTTGCAAGAATGGCTCAAAATTCGGACCTAACTGATGCGGATTGTGAAGAAGCTATTCGTAAATTTGCCGAAATTACGAACACAGATGAAGCTTTGGCACATTTCTATTTACAAGATTTCAATTATGATCTTGATGTAAGAGTGGGGGATTTTCGATTTTTGTTATAAGACAAATTTTTATCCAAAAATTTTGCCAAGAGATTCATTTTTTGTCAAATTTAATCAAAAAACTTTGTTTTCACTTTTCAAACATTATAGTTTTAAATACATTTGCTCAATTTAGACTGCTATGGCAGCTTTTTATTCGGAACAAGCAGAAGTTGCTGGCACGAGCAATCAAGCAAACGATAGCGACTCAGAAAACGAGATCAAATCTAGTGAATCAAGCGATAACGAAGAGAGTACAAGTGAAATTCCAGCTAAGAGGTCAAAAATTGTTAAGGACTCTGTTGAAAAAGTTCCAAAAGAGCTAACTATGATAACTTGGAATATTGATGGAAATGATCGGGATGCTTTGAATACTCGATTTTTGGCTATGCTTCATATTATTGCGAAGAAAGTTTTATGTATTTGTGTAGTATTTGATTTTTTACAGGGTGGGCCAACAAAGTCGTGATCTCGGAACAACTTTGTATAACATCACTTTTTGTGAAAAATTTCTGTTTTGAAAAAAATCGCAAAAAGACACTTTTTTTATCCACCTGGCTGGAAAAATGCAAATGATCCGGAAAACCTTTTTCACAATCCCAATCACTCTTTTTAGAGTCAATCCGGAGATCATTTTCTTCCAAGAATTTGTCAAAGAACTTTTGCCCAAGTTGCGAGAAGTGATGGCAAAGATGTATACGATTATTGTGGGCAATGAAGCTTTTCCATATTTTGTGGTCACGCTTGTCAGCAAGGATATTAAAATTGAGCGTTATATGAACATTCCGTTTACAACCACAGGCATGGGTCGTACGATGCTCGTTGTTGAGGTAGTTGTATGAAATTTAATGAAAAGTCTGCTTCGCAAAAATAAAAAAATCACCTTAGTTCCCTTGCGTTATTTTTTCGAAAAATTTTTGAGGCGCTGTTTTTTTGGCTAAAACTTCAAGAATTCAAATTCCTAATTTTCAGGGGAAAAGTGGCGGTTTAAACATCAAGCTGATTAATACCCATTTGGAAAGTATGGCAGACAAGAAATTTTCGGACATAAGAAAAGGCCAATTGATTGAGTGTTTTGAAAAAATGAAGCCGTTTATAAATGAGCCTAACACGTTGTCAATTTTTGGTGGTGATTTGAATATTCGTGACCATGAGGTAGGATATTTTTTGGTGTTTAGACATGCATAAATCGAAAATTGAGTCCAAAAATTTTTGGACACATTTTGGGTCCAAATTAAATTTTTTTGAACTCTGTGTCTAAAAATTAGTCTAATTTGTTTGCTAATTTTTTTACGATTTTTAGATTTCCGATATTCCGCCGAAGGTTCTTGATGCATGGTGCATTGGTGGCTGCAATAGAACTCATAAGTATACGTGGGATCAAACCAAAAACGATAATCACACCGCTTTTAAGAAGGCTCAGCACCGTTTCGATCGAGTCTATTTTAGTGGGCCGTATAAGAATGTGGATTTTTGTCTACACGGAACGCAGCGGATTAAACCCTCACTTGTTTTTCCCAGTGATCATTTTGCTGTTTGTTGTCGTTTCTTTAACGCGAGTTGAAATTTGCATAATTTTTATGTTTGACTATTTGTGTTTTGTTCTTGACTTAATAGATCTATTTTGTTTATTATTATATACTTTTATGGTTTAATGCACATAAACTGGAGACCAACACACATTACCAGGGTTGCCACATTCAAACCTTGGAAATATGGCAGAAACATGCCAAAACTTTTTTTTTAAATATTACAAATTTTCCGATGCCATAGGACTATGAAAAATATATAGCAAAAGAGTTTAAAAATGGCATTGGCAAATTGACTAATGCAATTGTCCATATGTGCCTGTTACAACAAAAAATAAAAATTTATTTCATCTACACCAAATACAAAAACATGCAAGAATAACAGTCATCGCCCAAAAAACCGTTCGAAAATAAAACGAAAAATTAAATAAAAAATAATTTATATATCAAAGTCCGAATAATAGAAGCCATTCTTTTTTGACTATAGAGATGATTTGACATTCTTTAATAATTATTGCCGAAAGTCTGACGCCCATAGGAAGCAGGAGCTGGCGCTCTAGCAAACGGATTGAAGCCTCCTGGACCACCTGGTGGAGCTGAAAAATCATGTTAAAAAATTAGAAAAAAAGTTTAATAACCTCCAAAAGCAGTCGGAGGTGGTGTTGGACCAGCTGGTGGGAATTGACCTCCGGAAAACTGTTGTTGTCCTGGTGGCACGCCGGGAACTTGTTGTCCTGGTGGTGGAAGACCTCCATATTGTTGTTGCGAAACCGGCGGCTGTCCCATTGGTGGCAATCCTGGTTGTCCCACCTGTGGTGCGCTGAATTGAGATGGTGGGCGTGGAGCACCTGGTTGGAAAGAGCTGGGTGGTAAAACGGATGGTTGGCCAGGATGTTGTTGTTGGGCTGGTGGTAGGCCAAATTGTTGTGGCGGTGGAACTCCTGCGCCTGGAATAGATGCTGGGGGTTTGTACAGCTGAGCCTGTGGCGGTTGTTGGAATTGAGATGTTGGCGTGGCACTAGGTGGTGCCACCGGTGGGTATCCTCCTACAGAGCTTGGTGGTTGTTGGAAGCCGGATTGTAGATGTGGAGTCTAAAATGAGATTGATTAGAAAATCGAAGAGTGGGCAGAAATGGGCTTTTTGTTTTTTGCTACTTGTGAATAGAGTGACCACATCGCCCCCATTTTGGGTCTAGTGCCCCTAATTGAAAAAATTTGCCTCCATGAAAATTTTTTAATCATGGTCTCTCATTATGATTTTTCACCAAAAATGACCAAAATTTTTCATTTTTTCTACAAAAATTATAATTTCTGAACATTTTCAGCTTGAAAACAAGCACTTTCAAAAAAAATTTCGCCTGTTGCGCTGGTTTTTTTCGTTTTAGTAAGAATGTTTAACAAAAAATTTTGCACTTTAGTCCCCTCCGAAATTTTTTTCTGGCTACGCCCCTAAATGTTAAAATTTTTTCAAAAACCGAAGGAGGCCAAATTATAAATTTTTTAAAGGTCCCCCCAAACTTGGAGTTTGACCACTGATTCTAGCTAATGCCCCCTTTTTGGCTTTATTTTGCTCCCATTTCTAAAAATGCATATGGTCACGTTACCTGTGAAGCCGGCGGAAACTGTGGCGTTCCTCGATATGCTTCATGCTGTTGTGGCGTTGGCGAAAAGCTATTTTGCAATTGCTGTTGCTGCGCTTGTTGAAATTGCTGCTGCTGTTGTTGATGTAGCAGCTGCTGTTGTTGAAATTGTTGATATTCGTGTTGTTGCTGTTGCTCGCGTTCATTCAATAAGATTTCCTCAGTTCGTTGAGTCTCAACTGGCGAGTGCTGATGTCCATTGTTGTCGATCGGAACGTTTTCCAATTGATTCACAAATTGTTGTTGTTGTGGTGGCTGGACTGGCTTATATTGCTCATGATGGTGTAGAGAAAGTTCCTCTTCTAAGTTTTCGTGCTTGATATGATTGGTTGGTGGAAAAGAGTCATGTATGTGAGAGACATGACCGTTGTCTACCTAAATTTGGAAATTTAGAAGAAAAAAATCAAAGAATGGATAAGTAGGAAAACCAAAACAAAAATGGCAACCTTTTCCGGGTGTACTGGTCCTTTAAAATAGTGTTAGATCCCGTCCCGAAAATCCCGGGATTTTTTTATCTTTTTCCGAAATTTTTGTTCAAAACTAGATCCCGTCCCGAGTCGGGATAAATCTAAAATACCCCTAAAATAGACAAAAAAATGATTAATAATAGTGAATTTTTAAACTTGGGCTTCACATATTTTGTTGTTCAAAGCAATTAACAAAATTTCTAACTGTCAATTTCCGAATGAGCAAGATTCGGATTCAAATGTTTAATTCAATAACATCAAAAAATGACAAAATCCCGTCCCTAAAATCCCGCCAAGGTGTATCCCGAAAAATCCCGTCCCCGCCATGAGGTCAATCCATGACTCGGGATCTAACAGTACTTTAAAGTGCTTAATACAGGGATGCCAAGTCTGATTTTTCAGTGTCAAATCTGATTTTTGAGATGTAAATTTTGTCAAATTTATAAGAAATATAGTGGAAAATTAGCATTTTGCTGATTTTTGCTCCTAAAATCTGATTTTTGAAGTCAGATTTGCTGATTTTGAAAAAGTGTTCTTGGCATCCCTGGCTTAATACATACTTGTTCATGAACACTAGGTTGAATAGTAGCCACTGATTCAGTATGGTGTAGCTTTGCACCTGGAGAAGCTAATGGTGAGACACTGCGCTCATTCAAATTCGATGAAGAATTTGTTTGCAGTACATTTTGAAGCGTTCTCTTCAGAGTCTTAGCCGACTCATTAATATTCGACAATAAACCATCAAGTTGAGACAATTGTCCAGCCAAATCATCAGCGTCCGTAAAAACTTCAATAAATAAAGAAGGTTCAGTACGAATGGCTAGCAACAAATCGTTATCATCAGTTAAAGTGATTAGATCGCCAGCTAAAATATAAGTATGAAAAGTGAATTAAATTTTTAAAATCATGAGTTTTCTATTAATATACAAACTTTTTTGAAAAATAGTTGAAAAACAAGACGATTTTTGTCGAAAAACGATGAATTCGCTTTAAATCCGCGGGAGGGCGGATTTAAAGCGAGAGTGGATGTACTAGAGGGGGGCAAAAGTTTCAGACTAGGTGGCCAAAAGTTTCAGAATTTCAAATGTTTCCAAAACGGTTGTCTAATGCCTAAACAAGTAGTAGAAACCAAAAAACACCGATTCGATATTCTGAAACTTTTGCCTCCCCCCTTCCCCTAGTATTAACTTACCAGCATCATGGTACTTCAAAATAACAGAAGTACTCGATTTGATCTTGAAAATTCGTTGCATCATCAACAATAAATCATTAAAAGTAAGGTCATTGCTATGGTGTAATTGAGATTTCCGAATATCACTGCCATATTTGGCTTTGAGAACAGTAGATTCTATGCCGCCGTCTGTTACCATGTTTAGATTGCTGAAAAGAATGTAAATTTGAGCGAAAAAATTAACTGGGTTCAAATGTCAATAATTTTTTATTTGTGATAGAAAAAAATGAGGGTGCGCAAGTCCACCTCCAGTAATTTTTGTTTACTGTAAAAGTGATAGTTGAAGTTTATTTTTGGGACCCTTTTTGGCTTTTTTGGGATCCCAAAAATAAGCTTTGATTTGAATTAGAGAAAGCTGAAATAAAATTCAAAAAAGCTTTTCTATAATCAAAAAGGCCAAGATAGCATAAAAAGCCTTGATGGATTTGCTTACCGGCGCCTAATTTCTGAGAGCAACACTTCTTGCTACACGAGTAGGACGTCAGCAAGCGGTGGAGTATATATTCTAATCGCAGTGCTGCTCAACTCGCGCAGGGATCAGCTCTATAGTCTATTTTAGATCCACAGCCGTAATTTTGGTCCAAATTTGGGGGTGTTTAGTGAAAGTTTTGAACTTTTTCTTTAAAATGTTCATTTTTCTTCCCCGAAAATTAAAAAAATTTCAGATTTGGGGGACAGGTCCCCCCAATTACGGCACTGGGTAAATCTCATTGGTTTTCAGGCTATTGGCTTATCCCGGTGGCCTTATACTCCGTTTCCCGCGTATCGTCATAAAAAGTTGGCGCTCCATGATCAGTGGCGTAAGTACGTTTTGGTAATTTTGGCACGTGCCACACCGTCATCGGCCAACAGCCGGAAAAAGCGTAAGGGTCCTCCCTAGCTGATCCCTGCGCGAGTTGAGCAGCACTGCGATTAGAATATATACTCCACCGCTTGCTTATGTTTCTGTCTAAAATTATTCAAAAATCATAATGGTCCCCCATTATGATTTCCATTTTTTGAACAGTTTTTTGAGCTCCGAAAGTATTACCCTAGTGGGAATTGCCCAACGTTGCTTAACTTGCCATATCGGGCGAGCGGCGTCCTTATCCACTGCATCACGAAGCGCCAACTTTTTATGACGATGCGCGGGGAAGGGAGTATAGCATCACTACGATCCTGTTTATAAAGGGTTCTTGCGAGCAGGTAGAAAAAGAACTTTTTAGCAAGATTATTTTACACGACACGTCTAAAAATAACCAAAAAATTTCTGTCTAGAAAGTGGACACGAAGCATTTTTCATTGATCAAATCTATCGCTGATGAAAGAAAAAATCTGCCAACTGGACAGTTCACATCCAAGTTAGAGAGCATAAAAATGATGTAAATCAATACGGTAGATCTTGGAAAAAGAACACTGCTCTCGGCTAAACACAGATTTTCGCTATAGATACAGAGAACTTTTAAACTCTAGCCTTCTTTCTAGATCTTTCACATAGTTTATTTTCCACTATGCGTTTTAAATTTTCCGCAAAATTTTTGACTAAAAAATTAATTGACGGACGCATTCTCGGATCAAAAGGCGGCTTTTCTTGACTTGGGAACTCCTGGTACGGCTTTGCAGCTAAGTGCCTCGAGTGCTCTTGTAAACACCACTGATTTTCTTTGTTTAAAATTTTAAAGTGGGCAGATTTTGAGTGTTTTACAACATTGCATGAAATTTCGAAGGCTTTTTGATTGATTTTGTGTGTCGTTTATCAAGAATGTAAAGTTGAATGCTATATAAAAAAACTTCTTTTGAAAATTAAAAGTTTTACCCTCGTGGGAATCGAACCTGTGGGCCTAGTGTTGCTTAACTTACCAGATCGGACGATCGGCTTCATGATCCACTTCACTATGGAGGACCAACTTTTTTATAGTACAGTGGGAAACGGAAGAATTGGGTTATATTATAATTTCCGGCTTTTGCTATTTGAATGGAATCTTTACAAAAATGACTCCTATATAGTTTTTCTATGCGAAGAATCGATTGCGCGCATTGCCGAACCGTGAAAATGCTTCCCGGAAAAGGGTGAAAAATCTTAATGATCCCTTTAAAAATTTTTTCATGGAACGTAAAAACGGAGCCTATTTTGCATAAATTAGCATATGTTAAAGCTCATCATATTTCATTGTTTACTTATCGTAAAAAAGCCACTCCTTTTCCATCTCATTTTTTAAAATGCCTCATTTTAGTCGGATTTTAAAGATCGGAAACTTTATTATGACTTAAAACCATATATTCCTAATAAAATGTCGGTCGAAGTGGAGTTCAATGTCTTGTCGACACTTTTTCAATCGGTTGCACATGATTTGAAGGTTAGTTGATGTAAACTGGCCCGTAGGAAGCTGAATTTTGTAAGGGGACCCAACAAAATTTTTGAAAAAATCATACGGTCCTCCTCTTACATAAGGGGACCATTACAGGATGTTCAAAAAAACCGCCATTTGTAATTTTTTGGCGAAAATTTTCTCCAAAATGACTCAGGGGTATTTTTATGCGAGAAGTCGATTTCGCGCATTGAAAAACCTTGAAAACGCCTCCCAGGCCATGAAATATAAGATTTTCGTATTTTTTCAGTTATTTTCGGTAGGAATTCCTACTTGAAAATATAAAAATTGGATATTTCATGGTTTGGGATGCGTTTTCAAGGGTTTTTGATGCGTGCAATCGATTTCTCGCATAAAAATATCCCAATCATTTTGGAAGAAAAAATTTTTCGCCAAAAATGACCAAATGGCGATTTTTTGGAATACCTTATAGGAAAAATTTTTCGATTTAGGGGCCGGTCTCAGGGGTCCTAACGTAAATACGGGTCTGGATGTGAGTTTTATTTTTGTTGTTGTAATTTTAGGCTTCCTCATCGGCTTGGGAAAATGTTTCTACAAGAGCTATAAAATTGGCAAATCAGTTAAATACAACTGTGAATTGTTTGAGTAGTTTTATCGATGCAATTCAGATTATTAGTGATTTTGCAAATAACATCAAAGGTGATTATAATAAATTCAAAAAATTGGATTATATCTTTGTGTCCGGGCCAGTAGTGGCGTAAGCAGGAAAAAGTTTTTGGGAAGGGGGTAATTATGGATTTTCCCCAAAATTTTAGGGGTACCCCTCCCCCTTCCTACGGCACTGTGAGCCCGTTCACGCTGGTCAAAAATGTGCTTTTTTTGGAAACAGGCTGGAATTGCGATTAATCTTTTTGGTTTCATCCCTTAAA
>JAQGCP010001003.1:0-13786 GCA_034699885.1 Acrobeloides thornei | reverse complement strand
AAAAGTTTGTGTATTACAACGAAGAGCTTGTAACAAATTCAAACGCAATTATCTCGAAAACTACAACGATTTAGAGGTTGTCGTAAAAACAAAAAATGCTCCATTTTTCATGGTCTTTCCGAATATATCATTTTTTATATGGCTGTAACTGATTGGAGTTTATTATCGCACTCACCACCCTCATTGAACATCACTAATCCCCATATACCTTTGTCGCCAGCTGGTCGACACTCTAATTTATACGCTATCCCTTCAAGACATGTTGAGATTTCTGGCGGATCCCAGGTAATGAAAACTTCGGTATCAGAAGACAACTCTACTACGGGTCTGCCTGGCCTGTCTGGAGCTTGGCCACTCATCACCCTCGCATAGCACTTATCAGTGCCATGTTCGTTCGATGCAACGCAAGTGTATTCACCAATATCTCGACTTGTTGGATTCGCAATGGTCAAACGACAGAGATCTCCTTCGTGTGTGATTTTGTAGTGGCCATCGTCGGCTAGAGGTCTCTCTTGGAAGTACCAAGTTATTTGAGGCTGGGGATTGCCCATAGCATAGCATTCGAGTGAAATGGAACTAACACCGTCACGCAAGCATGCATCACGTAATCTGGAGCGGAAAATAGACCCAAATGTGCCATCTGGATTCTTTCGTGTGACGATCGGCGACAATTTTTTGATGTCTTGCTGAATGCGATGAACAGCACCTCCGGGTTGAGCATGTTGGCTAGCAATTCCCGCAGGTGTCTGTGCAATGTTGGGGTCTTCACGGATGAGATCTGTATATCTTCGCCTCTCACGCACTGTGATGTCTTGATTGCGGAAGCCCAGGATTCCTTGGCGCACCAAAGGTGCTAAAAAAATATTTTAGGTCTCAATCATAGGTGGGGTGGGGTGGGGAGGGGAACCCGATGAGGTGGGTCCCCTTCCCCCTTGCTGCCTCATTAAATCCTTTGACGAATTTTTCAAATTTTCAGGAATTTATATAAAATCACTTACCACCATCACCCCAGAGCTCACGTCGATAATCTCGAACTCGGCTGCTGCAAATATTATTTATTAAATATAAAAACCCATCAAAAATCATACTTAAAAGCTGGTCCTTTGGTGGCCAAGAGAAAAGTGTCAGGGCCAATTTGGTAGTTGGACTCCCATGGAAAGTCGTCAACATCCACTTCTGGTTTTTGGTATTCTTGTTCTTTGTAGAAATTTTTCGGCCTGTATTTGTCCAAGTCGGCTAGCATGTCCTTTTCCATTTCGTGTTTTCGTTTAATTTTCTCGACTTCGTCCATGAGGTTATCAAATTCTTTATCGTGAATCTTCCGTTGGGCTTTTTTCGGTGAAGCTCCGTCATCGTGAGGCTTGATTTCGGCAGTGGTATCTGAGAGTGGCTCAGTTTTTCCTTGTTTTCCGCGTTTTGTTGCGATGACACACTACAAAATCGTATGTGAGTGGAAAAAACTTCTCGGAACTAGTATAATTGAGGCGTCACACTGAAAATTTTTTCGCGAAAAAGTTTTAAAAAATTCACGTTCAGCGAAACGCTTCAACTATACTAGTTCCAACTTCTCCATTCTTACTTCCATAGAATATTCTCTGCCAGGTGAAATCATAACGGGGCTTTTCGTTCCTGGAGTTGTAGGACGAGGACTTAGTCCAGCCGGCGTGCGCGGTCTTATTGGCGTCTCCGAAATAGTGACATTTTTTGAAAGACCTTCAAGAAAGAGTGGAGCACCAACAGGGACTTTGGGGTCAAGCAATTCCGGAATTTGTGGAACTGTTTGGTCCCCAAAGAATTGAACAATGGGATCAATCGTTTCCATGGGTGGTGCTGGTGAAGCCAGCGGAGTGGCGGAGATATCCGATGCTTCCGCTTGCGGAGTGCTTGAGCGGCTTCTGCTCTTGCGGCCACCGCGCGTTTTTCGGCTCTAAAATTTTCAGGAATGAAAATAGCAGCAAGTGTCGTGAGTAAAAGCAAAAAATCCAAAGTTCAACGAAACTTGGGATTAGAAAGAGAAGAGAGAGTGAGGGCATGTTGTGTCTGGCTAACACATGTGTTCCTCATAAAAATGCGTTGTGGCGAATATCATTGGAACAATGTGTGTGTGTGATTTGTGTACAGCTTTCAAGATTTTAATTGAGATTTTTTTGAATCGACATAAGATTAAAGCATAAACGTAAACTAAAAAATGGCATGCATAGTCCACGATTTTACGATAAAATCGCGGGTAGTATTGATTTAAAATCTCGCACAATTTTGATTATGCACAAGGCTTAAAAATTCTCAAAATGCTATGTGATCAGTAATGTAACCACATAAAGTTCATGAAAAAATGCTCTGCATAAAGGTCATGAAAAAATGTCAGTGATACGAACCGTAATTGATAGAGTTGCTCAGGGAGCTATTAGCGTTAGCTACAGCTTTTAGCGTTAGCTAACACTAATAGCGGCAGTTGTGCATACTAGCTGCAGCTATTAGCGTTAACTACAGCATTTAGCTATCTGCGTTGAGGTTGCGATACGGTTGCTATAAAGATTTGAGATAAGTCAGTTACGGAGAGTGAGAAGGAGCGAAGCCACAACCTGTGATCCAATGAAGCTGCCGTGCTCCGAATGCTCATATTTACCTATACCTGTTGAAAGCAGTTTCAATTTTTGTTTTTCTTTTCTTTCTCAAAAAAGCTAATGATTCAGCGATTTTCAGACGCAAATGATGGCTCACATCCATCCTTTCAACGAATATAAAAAACATTTCAAATCAAACATGATACTTTGCTCGACCACATTTTTTTCTCTCATCTTTTTTATCAGATTTTTTGTAATAATAATAATTTAGTTTTAAACCTATAAATAAAGAGCTAATTCTATTGGTTTTGTACTCAAAATATTACAACTAAAAGGCTATTTTCACATTGCTTTTTATAATACCTTATTGTATTGCAACACCTTATTAATAAACGACGAGAGCCTCAAATTTACTCTCTGACTCTATTAGCTACAGCTAATAGCGTTAGCGTAAGTTGTGCATACGGCCCAATGAGTAGATATTGAGTGGATATAACAAATCAACAAGTTGATCAAGCCTACTTACATCCTTGGATATTTTGGGTAGTATTGGCTCAAAATCATCAATCGATGCCAATGAACCAGCAACGGAATTTTCTTCGGAAATATCCGAAAGAATACGATTGGCAATCTCTTCTTCAATTTCTCTGTGCTCTCCGCGCAATAATCTCGTTGGCTGAAAAATTGAAATTCCACTATTTCACAAACCAGTGGGAAAAAAGTTACCATTTTAGTTGATATTCCGAAAGTTCATGAAAAATAGAGTATTTTTTGTTTTCACGGCATATTCTGAATCGTTGTAGTTTTCGGGATAATTGCGTGTAAAGTTGGCGATTTTTGAAAGTTTGTGTATTACAACGAAAGCATGAACACAAATTCAAAGTTTCAAACGCAATTTTCTCGAAAACTACAACAATTCAGAGCCTGCCGTCAAAACAAAAAATGCTCCATTTTTTA
The DNA here is from genome assembly GCA_034699885.1 of Acrobeloides thornei. NCBI lineage: Eukaryota > Metazoa > Nematoda > Chromadorea > Rhabditida > Cephalobidae > Acrobeloides > Acrobeloides thornei. The sequence continues at coordinate 10,265 of JAQGCP010001003.1, read as the reverse complement.
TCAACTTTCCGAATATCAACAAAAATTGGCAACTTTTTCCCCATTGGACTGGTCCTTTAAAGAGTCATAAAATTTACCACTGGAACAATATCTTCTAATGAATCTTCTTGTGGAGCTAGCGCAGTATAATCAGGGATTTGAGACTGTCTTTTTGATGATCTCGCATGCCCATTCTGGGATAGGGGGGTTTCGCCTTTCTCTTGTGGTTGTAATCTTCTCTTGTCCTGCTCGCCATGAGGTCCGTTTTTGCCCACTGGCAGAGGTCCCATTTGGTCGAATGGTGCGAATCTCTGCAATCTCGGGTCTAGAGGATGTCCATTAAATGGCGGACCATACAAGTCTTGTGGATGAACACCCGGTGGTAGTCGAACGTTTGGTGGAAGTTGGTCGAACGGAGCACCTAACGATGATGGGATGTCACCGTTTTGAGTACGGCCTTGTAGTAAGGCTTGTCGGAGTTGTGCCGCCTTGCGTGGATCGATTTGTTTTGATCCGTACGAGTGTACTTGTGGCGTGTCTTTGATCTTCAAATAGTCATAGATGGAGCGGGGTTCAGCTTGGCCTTGCTGGTATCCGTTTATCTTATTCACTTCAGCGATTGTAGGAAGTGGTGCCTAAAAGTGTGTAAATTTTCTGCAGATCTCCCAAAACCCAGGGACCCTGCCACTTACAGCCCAGTTTGAAAAGAAGGGTTAACTGGGGGGAGGGGAGGGTTATAGTCGAAAATTTTTTGTTGGCTACCATGAGCTTTTTATTGAATCAAGCAACATGTACATTGAATCCTTATATAGCTTTTTTTATGCATCCCTGCGTGGTTGTATGGCAGGAAAATCAGGATTAGTATTAACTAATCCTGATTTTCCCCACCATACGACCACGTAGGAATGTATAAAAAAAGCATTAAGGGTCCATGTTTCTTTTCGTTTCAATGTACACGTTGCCTGAATCAATAAAAAGCAAAAAAAGTTTCGTGGTAGCAAAAAAATTTTCGACTATACTAATGATATAAGTAGTACTTCGATGAATTGCGTTAATTCAGCAGATGGTGATTGTTGCACAAAAACTCGACGTTCCTAAAATTTTACACAAATATAAAACGAGTCGAAAATCAATAACGGGTGTAAGGATTTACAACTTTTGAAACTAAAAACGCAAAAGTGAGAGAGATAGAGACCTAGGTAGGCTCTGATCAAGTTGAAAAAACCATCCTTATGCAAACAAGCAAGTCTCATACGAGATCCCAGAAGAGAGATGTTTGGACTGTAGAAAAATGCGTAAAAGAAATTTTCTTCACTCATTCGAGGGTGGTTATGTGAAACATTTGATTTCTAGTGCAAAAATAATAAGAGTGCTTTAATCATATGCGCGTCAATGGATTGGAGCCAAAAAGTTATTTATAAGTGGTCTTGAAATTTTCGCGTTTAACATCAAAACTCGAAAAAAGAAACACGCTAAAAATTTTTTGCAAAAAAATTTTTTTTCACATTAAAGGACCCGGCAAGTTTTGAACAGAATTTTTTAATTCTGCTCAAACTTTCGCTGTAATACACAAACTTTTTTGAATTTTTAATTCTGTTTAAACTGAAAGTTCAAGTTGGGACAATCAACTTTTGTGTTGGAAGTAAATTCTAAATCGTTCACTCTTTGGAGATATTTGCAAAACAAAATCGTATGAAAAATTTAAACGAGTTTGTGTATTGAAACGAAGGGATTGACATCATTTGAATTTGATCTTTGTATTGAAACGAAAATTATTTTAAAAAATCAATTTTCACAAAGATTTTTAAAATTTTCACTAAAAAACATTAAGACGAATAAAATGACACCAAAATTACCTAATTTGAAAATTTTTTTGGGTTATTGAAACGAAAACCCTGATTCATGTTTTCGTTTCAATAACCCAAAACAAATTTCAAATTGGATAATTTTTTGTCATTTTATTCACCTCATAGAATTTACATAAAAATGATGAATGTTTTTTAGTGAAAATTTTAAAAATCGTTGTGAAACTGATTTTTTAAAATAATTTTCGTTTCAATACACAGATCAAATTCAAATGATGTCAATCCCTTCGTTTCAATACACAAACACTTTTAAATTTTGTAAGCAATTTTGTTTTGCAAATATCTCCGAAGGGTTAGCGATTTGGAATTTACTACCAACAGAAAAGTTGATCGCCTCAACTTGAACTTTCAGTTATAACAGAATTCAAAATTCAAAAAGTTTGTGTATCACAACGAAAGTTTGAACAGAATTTTCTAATTCTGTTCAAAACTAACCGGGTCTTTTAAAACATTTAGGAAGAGAAAATTTTTAAAAATGAAATCAGTTAAAACATACCAGCCATTTGTGTCTATATTTAAATTCACGTAAACAATCGGTTGCTAATTTAGCATCTTTTAGTGCTGGATCAGCTAGCCATGGATGATTTAGAGCTTCGTCAACTGTTAGACGTTTACTAAAAGAAAATTGGGTGTTACTAACATAATAGGGGGGGGGGGGGCACCCACGTGAAAATTTTTTCTGGAAATGACCCCTCTAGTAAAAACATGCGGGAAATCCGACTTTGACATTTTGAAGCGAAAAAACGCTTCCCTGATGCAGGTAAGGCCTGTGTAATGAAGCGAAAAGTAGCGAAAATGCGATTTTTGCCTAAAAACGACCTAAAAATGTGCGGGGAATCCGAATTTGACATAAAATTTCTCGGATTCAAGAAAAGCTGTATATCGAAGCGAAAATTCGAGAAACTAACATATTTTGGTCTAAAAACAACGCTTTTTCTTATCGTTTTTAGGCAAAAATCTCATTTTTGCAATTTTTAGCTACAATATACAATACGCCTTCCCTGAATCAGGGAAACGTTTTTTCTCATTTTTACGCTTCGAAAATGTCAAATTCGAATTCCCCGCATGTTTTTACCCCTAGAGGGATCATTTTCAGAAAAAAATTTTCACGTGGGTGGCCCCCTATTGTGTAATGGCTCCTTTTTCGGGTCCAAAATTCATGAAAAAATCACGAAAATTCTACTTTTTTGAGACACCCTGAAAAATTTTTTTATGCCAACTTACAATTGATCAACAACGAGTAGCTTCATCAAAAAGTCTCTCGCATCCGCTGATACATCGGATAAATCCGGTATATCTAACGTGTATTCTCCGTGCACGACATTGTTCAAAGTCTCGTTGTCGTTGTCACCAAGGAACGGTGAGCTACCGGAAAGTAGGACATAGGCTAGGACACCCGAAGACCACATGTCTGCTGCCAACGTGACGGTTTTGCCCAAAACCACTTCTGGAGGAACAAATTCAGGAGAGCCTTTAATGTCACCGCTAGCTTTGCCGCGTAATAAATGTCGGCTTTGGCCGAAATCTGCCAAACGAAGGTGGTCATCCTGAAATGCAGTCAAATCTCGACAAGGCTATCCCGATAAGACGATCTGACCCTCCTCTCCCTCTGATAAGACGTCGCTACCCTAGTTCTAGTCTCTGCGAACACTCTCCAGTGATTTGAAATCTATGTATTACAACGAAAACATGCGCGCAGTGAAAATTCGGCATACACAATAACGGGACGATGAAGGGAATTACAAGCACAAATTTCGTCCCGTGTCATCTCGTTGCGTTGTTTGAACGACTGTTCCATCCCGTTCTTGTCTATGCCGAAAATTCGTCGCTGAATCAATAAAAGTTGTGTATTGACGTGAAAATTCAAAATTTTTTTTGGCAGTTTTTGTAAGTCGATGAAAAATGAAAACTTTTAAACAATTTTTCGCGTTAATACAACTTTCATTTTTTCATAGATATGTGTTTTCGTCGTAATACACAGATTCCAAATTTCGTCAACTTCGATAATTGCATATGAAGTTGACGAAATTTGAAATCTGTGTATTACAACGAAAACATGAGCGCAGTGGAAATTCGTCCCTGATAAAAGTTGTGTATTGACGCGAAAATTCAAAAATTGGCTCCAAATTTGCAAAAAGTAAGGTATAGAAATATTTGGCATTAGTTCTATACCATACTTTTTGCAAATTTGAAGCCCAAAAATAATATCGCCAACGTACTTCCCGCATAAAACTACCTCTGACAGATATTGTTTGGTCTATCTTACCTGTAGTAAAATAACTTCTGGCCTCAAGTCCAAGTGGGCAATGTTCCTATGATGCATATATTGCAGCGCCGTAAGAAGCTGTTTGATAAAAACTCGCACTTGGTCTTCTCTATTCTTTCCATAGCCGTTTTCGGTGCTATCTTCTGTAGTGGGTACTGGCGCCAATAGCGTATCGAACAAACTTCGATCGGCACTAGAAATACGTAAAGGACTTAATGCCATTTTTAGTTTGGAGTATACAACTTTGGCTCAATCAATAGCTCATATTAGAGTTTGATCGAGTAAATCTAACTAGAGCGCACTTTAGCTTATATATAACAAAGTCAATATAATCAACACTAATGGGATGAATGATGAGATCGGAAGTCTTGTCCGACTAAACAAGCAGTTTTTTCCAACGCGAACTTGCTCATTGCTCAATGTAGGCGGCTAGGCTACTACCACTTGACCATAGCAGCGACAACAAGTTATACAAAAAATCGGATGAGTATCTCTCGTGATCGATTGCATAACTTTCTTTACGATTTCCCCTTGCTGTAAAACTTGATCTACCTCAACTCTTAAGTACTTCGGATCTACTTCAGCTCTTATATCCCATTGAACGTGGTGTTTAAAATCGAAAAATTTTATTTTTTGAAATTTTCTCAAAAATGACCCTATAAAGGGGGTAACAATCGGAGCCGGATCTCAGAAAATTTTTTTGAAAATTTTTGTAAAAAATACATTCATAGGGGTAATTTTATGCGAGAAATCGATTCCACGCATTTCCGAAGCATGAAAACGCTTCCTTGACCCTGATTCAAGGAAAAAATCGGTGTACTGAAGCGAAAATCAATTTATTTACGTAAATACGTATCCTTTCCCTGAATCAAGGAAGCGTTTTCACGGTTCGGGAATACGCGCAATCGATTCCCCGCCTTGAAAAACCTAAGAATCGACGGCTTTCTCATAAAAATCCGAAAATGTTTGATTTCGCTTCAATACACCCACCTCATTCCCTGAATCAGGGTCAAGGAAGCGTTTTCAAGGTTCGGGAATGCGCGGAATCGATCATGAACTTGGCTCAGTGGTATTTCTCGCATAAAATTATCCCTAAGAATGTATTTTTTACAAAAATTTTCAAAAAAATTTTTTTTCGCAGAACGGATCGCAATTGTTACCCTCCTCCCTTTAAAAAATTTTCTACCCGGCCCTAAGTTGGACCCCTAAAAATATATTATAATGACAATTGAATAAAATAGCTTTTTGTTTCAAAATTCAACAAAAAATCGATTTTTGATCTCAAAATTCAACTAAATATCAAATATTGAACTTAAAAATTTAATTTTGTACACACTAATGCATACTGCTTTTAGCCGATCACGCTTTCGTTCACAATCGCCCGACCACGCACTCGTTCACTACCGGGCATGAATGATCGCAGTGAAAGAGAATAAAAACTCAGGCCGGCCCCCACTCTTCTCGGACCGCGGCCGGCTCGGGTTGGGCCGGGGCCGGCCCTTAAAAAGCCTAGTAATGAGTCCACACTCCACGTGACCTGGAGGGGATCCACACGACGCGTGGATCCCCTCCAGGTCCTTTTCTAAGCAGGTTTTTGTAAATGGTCTACAAAATTTTTTTGAAAATTTTCGAAAAAGCGTGGATCCCGAGGATCCACGCCTTGCCCATGTATGCTTCGCATTGATTAGGAAGGGAAAAAAGGATTCCATATTCCCATAGGTATTGGAACCCGTCTGAAAATTTCGACTAGCTGATGATCAACCCGCCAAAAAAATTTGAAAAATATTTTTGCTAGTTGGATTCTTTGGAGACTATGCATTGCTATTTATCCCCTATCAATTTGGGGGGGGGTCCAACACCAATGCATGGAGCCCCTAACCACGCAGATGGGGGAGGGGTACTATACCCCGAGTTCAAACATGATAAAATCGTGAAAAAGCCTCAGATTTCAGGATGTGCAGAAATTATCCGATCCCCTATTTTCGGATACTTTTCACCATAACTTTTGTTAGAAACATCTATACATCGAAATCTTGGTGTCTTTTTAAAGTTCACATTCATAGCTTTAGGGTCGACACAAGCTATTGTACTAACCACAAACAACGACACAAGCTACCCATGTTTTTTGGATTTTGACCCCCAAAACATGAGTTTTGAGGTAAAAAAATGCCCAAAACACGGTTAAGATAATTTTTTTGGATTTTTCAGCCAAAATTATCTGTAGAAAGGTCATTATTAAAAAATTTTTGTTTTTCTTCCTTATTTAGGAAGAAAAGTAGAATTGATTTTCTCTTCAAAATCTGATCCCTTCCCTGAATCAGGATCAAGGAAATGTTTTCAAGGTTCAGGAATGCGCGCTATCGATTCCCCGCATAGAAAAACCTAAGAATCGACGGTTTTTTCATAAAAATCTGAAAATGTCTGATTTTCGCTTTAAAACACCGACCTCTTCCCTGAATCAAGGTTAAGGAAGCGTTTTCACGCTTCGGGAGTACGCGCTAAAATTCTAAATCTTGATAAAATCTAAAAAAAGTTTTTTTGGCGAAAATTTGCTCAAAAAATAGCAAAAATCTAAGTTTTTTGGGGCACTCTGTAATATATCTTATTATTATCAGTATTGTAATGAAATGCCACTATATATATATTTACACTTGCCGAATCACAACGTTCTCCACAAATATTTTCAATCTATTTACTCATAATAGGGTTTTAGCCAATTAATCACCATATTTTTTAGAAAACAAAAATATTGAAAAAAATTTATTTTCAATTTTTTTGCGAATTTTTGAAATGTGGAAGCAGTTAAAGAGTGGTCTCATTTGGGGGTCCAAAAAAAATTTTTTGCCAAAACAGCCTATATAGGGGTAAAATCATGCGAAAATCGATTGTGTGCATTCCCGAAATGTGAAAATGCTTCCCAGACCATGATTCAGGGAAATGAGTGTTTTGTATTGAAGCGAAAATCAAACATTTTCGGATTTTTATAAGAAAACCGTCGATTCTTAGGTTTTTCTAGGCGAGGATCGATTGCGCGCATTCCCGAAGCGTAAAAATGCTTCCTTGACCCTGATTCAGCAGATGGGGTGGGAAGCAAAAAATTGAAGTGAAAATCGAAAATGTTTGATTTTCGCTTCAATACATCGATCCCTTTCCTAAATCAGGGTCAAGGAAGCGTTTTCACGCTTCGGGAATGCGCGCAATCGATTCCCCGCCTAGAAAAACCTAAGAATCAATGGTTTTCTCATAAAAATCCGACAATGTTTGATTTTCGCTTCAATAAACACACCGTTTTTCCCTGAATCAGGGCCAAGGAAGCATTTTCACATTTCGAGATGCGCGCAATCGATTTTTCGCATGATTTTACCCCTATATAGGCTGTTTTGGCAAAAAAAGTTTTTCGGAGAATGACCCCAAAATGAGACCCCTCTTTAAAAAATCGTGAAAAAAATATTTATTCATGTCTCGTCAACTCGCCTCTTACATATTGCGTGTCTTTAAAGCAGCTAATTTACGATTCTCTAGGATTTCGCCGAAATGGATTTTGCCGAAATGTATTTCACCGAAATGTATTTTGCCTAAAATAACCTTCATTTCGCCAAAATTTTTCCCTTGACGTTGGTCTTACAAGATAAGTGTCGCAGTTGATGGTGCGATTTTTAAAAAGACCTATATATTCGTGTAGATAGACCCTAAGGCATAAACCCTAAGTACATAAACCCTAGGGCATAAACCCTAAGGCATAAGCCCTAAAGCATAAGATCTAAGCCTTAAAGCCTAAGGCATAAGGCCTAAGCCTAAGTATTCAACAAAAAAATTTTCGGCGAAATGAAGTTTCGGTAAAAAAATATACATTTTGGTGAAAAACTTGTTAGGCGAAACACATTTCGGTGAAATCTTGGACACTTGATATTTGGTCATATCTTGAATAGAAATTTATTAAGTTGGCGCTATTAAATAGTCATCTACTGTTTTTGTAGAATTTTTCTCCATTTTTCAATTTTATTTTGTTTTCATGTCAGCTATTGTGGAAAGAAAATTCTCCATTTTTGAATTTACGCAGTCAGCTACTAATTTGTGTAGAATTTTTGACATCTCTTTTGATTTTCATATTTATTTTGTGTTTTTATACAATATATCCAAAATCAGCCACTTCTATGTGCATGAAAAGTTTTTATGGGCAAAACAGAACTGGACCAAGCGCCTATCGGCGCTCGTAGTTAAAGCGCATTTACATTGCACTTGTATTTATAAGTTTGTAAATAAGTTGTTTAAATTTTTTATTATGAGAACAATTTTAAAAAACCGCATCAAAAAATATTTTAAAATAAAAAAGTTATGCCAATTTGAATTTTTCAAAAACATGCTCAGCATAGATCGGCAAGGTGGGGGGGGGCCGATGCGGTGGTCCCTGCCCTCAATTTTGGGTCCATGAGTGCGTCGATCAGAGGAGAGTCTCCCCTCCCCCCTTGCCGACCTATGATGCTCAGTCGTCGGTGGTTTAATAGGTTAAAAATCGATATTTTGATCCAAAACCGTGAAAATTTGCATAAAATGACAATGTTTTTTTCTTCACATTGAAAATCATTAGCTAGGAGTCATTTTATTTGCATCAGTCGTTGCAAAATTTTATGAGGAACAGAACATCTCTTAAAACCCCATATATTTCACCGAAAAGTTCCAAAATAGCAAAAAAAAGATAAGTCGAAAAAATGAAAAGTTTGAATTTTCGATTGAAGTTAGTATTTATCGAAGCAGGTGTTAAAATATAGATAGCTTCAATTCGGTAAATTTTTTGTACTCGGGAGTTTTTGGGTATGGGGAATACGAATTTGAGGGAATTTTTCAATTTTGTGGAGGAGAACAATGTCCTATGGACTCTCTGTGGGCGTCAACATTCAGCTTCCAAACAAACTGATGTAAATTCCTGTCAACAGCAAACAACAGACCAGGCTCTTGGTTTTCAATATAATCCACAAACTTGAGATTGTGTTATATGGGATCAAGTTTATGGAATATGTCCGCTTTCTATAAAAGATCTAGAAAGTTATTTTTACATCAAAAGTTATCAAATTTCGGATTCGACTGTTCTATTAAAGAAGTTTATCGAATATAGTAAGATTCTCAACAAAATAAAGAAATTTACGAATTTAATTTTATTAAAAATTTACGAGTTCGTTTTTTCGAGTTTATAATGTTCAATAATTACCATTTTTTTCTGAACACGAATTCTATTATTCTTCAATAAAAAAATTTTTAAGCTGGGGGTTGTAGCTTTGGACCAATTCATATTTTGGGGTCTAGTACCTACTCCTTGATCATGTATGGTCTTCCTTATGATTCTTTTCGGTCGGCAGATTTATGAAGAGGTGTTTTCAAAATTTATGTTGATGAATTGGTGGGGAGACAGTCCCCCCCCCCTATTTCATGTGTGATAGAGATTATATTGGTTGGTGCATAATTAATGCAGATTTTTGGCTGTTATATTTAAATAAATAATCGTAAAAGCAATGAAAAAACATAATCAAATGATCATTCTGGAAGATAATCACCATCCGCTTCAATCGCTGCATCTCATTTGTGTGGCAGTCTGTCAATTTGGCGGGTAAAGAAGTGGCAATCCACACTTTGACAACAGCGACAAGTTTATCCAAATCGTTGTTGGCCTTTCCCATTTGCCAATTTTTGAGCGAGAGGTTGACATGGTAGTCTGTAGAGGCTTTTGTGGGAGAGTAAGGCAGATACTCGAGTAAATCCCACCTTTTGTCGTTGTTGGATTGGACTACCCGGCCTTTGATATGGGGCGGACACTGTGGTGATGGAACACGATGTGGTTCTTTACGCGAGGGCGTTAGCTTTGATGGCGGCTTCTAAGCGATCAAATTGGACCAGATAGACGTCACTGTTCAGGTTGAACTGTCTTTTGCTACTTTTGTCCGAAATTTCACTTATGTTTCACATCTGTATAAAAATTAAATAAAAAAAGTCAAAAATTTTTTCAGTTCACATCCCTTGCGTGTCCTTACAGAGGAAAATTATAAAAACCCCAGCTTTAAAAATTCATAAAATCATTACAAATATTGACTTGTAAAATGTTTTAAAAGCTACTCGAATGGTTTTTTAAGTTTCCATTTTTTAGACACAATTTTGAGAGGCGT
>JAQGCP010001002.1:0-13786 GCA_034699885.1 Acrobeloides thornei | reverse complement strand
TTCTCACCCCCCCCCCCCTTTAAAGGGGACCATTAGGAAAAAATTTCAATTTTTCGATTTTGAGGAGAAGGGTCTATAGGCCCCCTTGACTCCCCCTAAGTGTCTGCATTATGGCCTATACGTTCAACTCACGAAAAATAACAGATCAATCATCATATTTCGAACGTTCCTTTTTGTTATACATTCGTTCTTCCATGATCTTATCACTAATAAGATTTTCAAATACAATTTCTCCACTTTTTAAATTATCCTTGTTAATTCTTTAAATTTGAATTATTTTCATAGAAGCAGAGGAGTATAAGCAGTGATGAAAAACTAGAGGGGATTATGAGAATTTCAGAGAGTACATCATCCATTCCCAGAACCTTTTTTTAAATTTATCAACTAAAAACGATACCATTCAGCACCGTAAGGTATTTTAAAGAGCCACTTCTATCGAAAAATAGTTTCCATTTTTTTGTTGACTTATTATAAAAATTCATGAAAGTGGACATTTTTTTTGTTTTACAGCAAATTCTGGACCTTTACTGTTGTTATTTATTGCGTGTCGTAAAAGGTGGTAAAATTTTATTAGGGGTGCGTAGTGGGGTAGGGGGGGGGGGGTGGGGAACACATAAGGGAGGGGAGAAAGGTATGGTAGAACCGGGTCAAAGCAGGTTGTGTGTCGTAAAAAATTCAATTTTTCAAACAAAATTCTATTTTTGAGCAAAAATTTCAATTTTGATTAAAAACTCGATTTTTGAGCAAAATTCGATTTTGAGAAAAAATTCAAATTTGAGCAAAATTTCGATTTTCAACCAAAAAATGCATATGAAACCAGTAATAATGTTTTTATAGGTGTGTTAAAAATAAGATGATTCATCATTTTTAGAAATTGTTAATAATTTCATCAATTTTATTATCAAATATCTTTCAAAATTTTAGTTATTTTTATTGCTAATTTTAAGCGAATTTCAAATTCTATGCATTCACGGCACAGTAAAGTGGGCAAAAAATGGCACAGTAAAGTGGGCAAAAAATACCCCTCCAAAAGTTTTAATTAACGACTCCTTATATGTACTCCTACATTCTGACATCGACGTTTGAAACTTCGGTGTCGGAAACTTCGACGTTTCAAACATCGATGTTTGAAACGTCCACGTTTGGGACGTTGATGTTTATAACGTAGAAATTACTACGTTTGAAACATCCGACATTCTAAACTTCAATATTTGCCGACGTTTGAAACGTTGCTATTCAAAAATTTAAACGTCACGTCGACATCTGTGATAAATATCGACGTTATTGGACACCACTGGGTACCCGAAGAAAAAAGCTGATAAAAAATGTTTAAAAATAAGGAATTTTTGATTAAAAATTGAATTTTTACGAAAATTAAAAAATCATAAGGGGAGATCTTATGAAATTTTTTGCTGGCTTTTGACCATCAAAAACAAGGAGGACTCCTTTGTTTTTTCCGGCCTTTGGCCATAATGGGTATGGGGACTACCCCGAGTTTCTCTCCTTCTTGAAGCCGCCCAGTGGCTCCAGTGTCACTCCAGTGGCATTGGCAAGGGGACAGGTGCCCCTCTAGTGGGCCAAAATTAAAAAGATCACTACTCATAAGGGACCCCTTATGTTTTTTGGGAAAAATCGCCCTTTTTTGGAGAAGTGCCTCCTAGCCGACTTTCTGCCCCATAAAAAAAATACTTTAGACAAAGATGCGCCATTTGCAAGTTTATTTTTTATAATGGCATGAACATACACCGCGCCTTTTTCGGGTAACGAAAGGGCTTCATATGAATGATTTCCGGGCGAAAAAGAAAATTTTTCGATTTTTGGGTCAATACACCAACTCCTTGAATCAGGAAAGAGTTTTCGCATTTCGGGAATGCATGCAATCGATTCCCTGCATAAATTACCCCTATACGGTTCATTTTTAGTCAAAATTTCCGGTCCCAAAAAAATTTTTCGGGCCCCCGAAATCACAAAAATACACTTTTTTGAATCACTCTGTATATTTGTTGTAATAATTTTGTAATTTTTGTTTTTTAAGAAAAATATAAATTTATTACATGAAACAAACATAAACATACGCAGACTCGTAGGAATCGTGAGATGTACATTTAAAAGTTTCTTTTTTTATTTTAAAGGCTTTTCCAAATCCATTTTAGTATTTTTACAACTGTTTTCCACCTGTCCCCACTTTTTTTCCAGTTTGATCAACCGTGCATTACTCAAATTCTTTTGAAATGTTTTTGCTCATTCTAGTCAGAATGCATAAAAGTTATTTTGGTGAGAAAAAATCGAAATGGGCTCTTATCAATAAAATGATGACGAAGAAATGGGATTAAATCAAATTTGTATGCTATAAATGAATCAAATTATAAGAGAGAAGAGTATATATATAATGTTTAAGCGTGTCTAAGAAAACAAGAAAACAGCGTGTCTAAAAAACCAGCCCATTTGTTCAATTTTATCTTATTTTTACAATATAGTTGATATTTTATACAAAGATATGCCACGAACAGTTATTAATCAAAGATTTCATCAAGAAAATTTTCAAGATTCATCAGAAAGTTTTGCAGGAACTTTTAATATTCCTACAAGATATATCCCACTTGGAAAGAAAATTCTTTCAAGTGGTGGAGAAGGTGTTGTAATGTAAAGAAAACTTTAAATATTCAGCTTTTATTTAAAATAATTTTAGACTTGCACATGATAGAAAAACCCATCAGGATGTCGCAATAAAAAAGAGAAAGCTCCCATTTTCACATCCATATTCGGCAAAAAGGACCCATCGAGAATTTTTACTAACACAAACGGTGAATCATAAAAATGTAAGCACATGTTAAAGTTATAAGTTATCACAAAATTGAAGTGGCTGTTGAGTCTCCACGTTTGGGGCACTTTCTCAAAAGTTTCTCGCCATGTACCTGATTTTTCCGGCTGTAAATTTGAGATAGTGGAGTAGGGTTATTTGCGAGCCAGGCCGGCTTAGTCTAGGCCTGTGTGACTTGGCCTGATCACTTTTTGGAGTCCTCGCGATGGTCAGGCTGATCCTAGAGGGTCGGCCTGATCCTGACCATCCGGCCCAAGGTCGGCATGAATTAATAAGCTTTTTTTCACTAAAAAATTCATTTCTTCATCAAAAATCGTTATATTTTCGCTATTTTCTTTCAAAAATACGATTTTTTTATATTCGATTTTTTTATAAAGTGCAATTTTTTGTCTACAAATGTCAATTTTTTGATATTTACGAAAACTTTTTGCTGTTCTAGTACCACGCAAAAATTATCTTTCAGTTCCGGTTTCAGTTCCTCCGTAGGAAGCGGGACCACATACGGGCCATCATTGATCGATACACCCTATTCACATATGAGATAATCATAATTTAGGTTATTAAACTACTTAATGCTTTCACACCTCAAAAAACCTTCGAAGATTTTGCTGAAATTTATTTTGTCACAGAATTTGTGGCGTTTCCATTAAAATGGTTAATCGATCAGCAAGCTTTCTTACAACCGAATGGGAGAAAAATCATATCCTATTTAATGTATCAAATATTATGTGGAATTAGACATCTGCATAAAGCTGGAATTATACATAGGGTAGGAAAAAATGCGCTGGATTTTGTTGTAAATCTTAAATTTAGGACTTATCCGTAAGCAATATTGTCGTGGATAAAAAATCTCTCAATTGGCAATTAAAGATAATTGATCTCGGGTCATCAAGACCGGAAACCGATGGCCAAAACATAACAGGCCGTGTTGGTACGCGATATTATAGTGCACCTGAAATTGTGCTGGGCATTGATGAAGAAAAACTTGAAAGTAATATGCGATATGATCGAAAAGGTAGTTTTTTGCACAATATTTTTCTAATAAAGTAGTGTGAAAGTATTCCATACTTCATCTGAAATCTAGAAGACCTTTGAAAAATTTTTTTGCAGTTCCTATTCTGATTCCACCAAAAAAATTTGCCTGCGGTTCTGGTTCCACATCAGGAACGGGAACCGGAATCGATAACGGACTGGGATATAGGAGATCATTGAGGTATGGTAGATCAGGAAAATTTCTAAGCCTATAGAAAATTGCTCAAAACCTGGGGAATCGATTCCCACAGGTTGAAAAAATTATATAAAAAAATAATTGCGTTATTACAACTTTATATAGTTTTAAAATTTATGTTTGTAAATTTTAGTTGATCTCTGGTCAGCCGGTTGCATATTAGCGGAAATGATTTTGGGCAAACCATTATTCCCAGGAACCAATAACTTTGAACAATGGAATACGATTGTACAAGTTGTAGGCTCACCAAAAGAAGATTTCGTTCGGACCTTATCAGAAGAAATTCGAAATTTTGTTGCGCAATCAAAAAAATATGATCCACGACTATGGACTGAAATTATTCCAGATTCTTCATTTCCACCAGAACCAGAGCAGAGACAATATCGTCTTCCACAGTGCAATAGTAAGTAGAGTTTCGGAAACCGAACGTTTGAAAACTGAACTAACTAAAAATATTGTAAAACCGAAAAAAGTCGAAACCGAACCAGTGTTCTCCCCTGTATACATGAATACACATGTGTACATAAACATATTTAAAAAAACGCACCGAAAAATCTTTCATGGTTGTCGAGCAATCATCGAAAATCTGGTGTTTCCAATCTGCTGTATCGCCCTGTATTTTTCGCTCGGAGAGAATCCCAAAAATTTCCTAAGACATATATTTTAGCTCAAGCCGCACGTGATTTATTGTCAAAATTGCTCGTCATAGATCCGGTTAAACGTCTTTCCGTTGATCAAGCATTAGAACACCCATATGTATCGTGGCAGAATGAACCCGGTGAACTAGAAAATGAAACTAATCCAGTTCAATTCTACAACGGGTACATCGAGCAACTGGAATTGACGGCAAATGAATGGAAAGGTTTGTTTTTATGTGTTGAAGCATATCAAAATTGTCATATTTAGCTTTAATATTTGCTGAACTAAAACAATATGAACTAATGAAAGCCCAAGGAAACGAATCTCTAGAACAGAAACATGAATGTGAAAAATGCATAAAATATCGATGCGATTGTACTGAATGTACTAAAATGGATTTGGAAAAACTTTTAAAATAAAAAAAGAAACTTTTATACTCCGTTTTCCGTTAACTTAAAAAAGTCCGGAGGAGATGGCCAATTGGCCCAAGGTGTCGCCCGTCCGATCTAGTAAGTTAAGCAACGTTGGGCCCGCAGGCTCGATTCCACTAGGGCAAAATTTTGATTTTCAAAAAAATTCTTTTACAAAAAATGGGGCAAAAAATTTTTGCTCTATTGTTTGTAAAAGAAATTTTTTTGAAAATAAAAATTTTGCCCTAGGGGGGATCGAACCTGCGGGCCCAACGTTGATTAACTTGCCAGATCGGACGGGCGGCGCCTTAGACCACTTGGCCATCGCCTCTAAACTTCTTTTCCTATTGGTGGCGAGAATGGACTTTAAATCAAATCATTACCATACAGCTTCAGCAAGTGTGTGGCAACTAAAAAATGTTTGCAGTGTTTTATAGGCCAAATAGAGATATGCAAAAATTTCATGAAATATATAGAACCTTAAATTCGGGCTGGGATTCGAACCCGCACCCTATGAGTAAAGGCTGAGCAGGTTAGCCAATCGGCCATGGGTCAAACCCCCAAAACCCCATGATATGATACTCGTTTTGAAGCGTTCGGCGAACTGAGTTGATTGGCGACATTTTTAAAAAAATTTTGACTGTTGCAACATTTTTTCGGAATTTTGGTACGCCGTTGTGTTTTTTATGCGCTTTATGAAATAAATTTGTATTTTTCTTAAAAAATAAAAATTATTAAATTATTATAACAAATATAAAACACAACAGGAGTATGGAGTGCTTTACTTACTATCATAGGCGTAGCCAGGGGGGCTATAGCTTCCCCTCTGTCACCATAAATTTTTTGTGAAATGCAAATTTTATGAAAATTAAACAATCATAAAGAGGGATCTTATGAAATTTTTTGCCGGTCTTTGACCTTTGACCGGCAAAAACAAGGGGGGCTTCTTTGTTTTTCCCGGCCTTCGGCAGGAATTGGTAGGGACTACCCCGAGTTCCCCTCCCTCCTGATGCCGCCCTTGAATCACTCCAGTGGCATCGGCAAGAGGACAGGTGCCCCTCTAGTGGGGCAAAATTAAAAAAATCCCTATCATAAGGGTTCTCTTATGTTTTTTGGAAAAAATCGGCCTTTTTAGGAGAAGTGCCTCCTAGCCGACTTTCTGTCTACGCTGCTGGGGCACCCTCAACTCGGAACTTTTTGTGGGTGTAGTTTGACAATTATTTCATCAGCTTTTGGACTTGGAATCATGTTCATATGAAACTAGCAATAACGTTTTTATATAAGTGTTAAAAATAAGATGATTCATCATTTTTAGAAATTGTTAATAATTTTATTATCAAATATCTTTCAAAATTTTAGTCATTTTTATTGCTAATTTTAAAGCGAATTTCAAATTTTATGCATTACATAACTTCTTTTGAAATATTTTTGCTTATCCTGAGTCAAAATGCATAAAGGTTATTCAGAGAAAAATCGAAATGAGTTCTTATCAATAAAATCATGACGAAGAAATAAGGATTCATGAAGAAATGAAATTTGTATGTTATAAATGAGCAAGATTATAAGAGAGAAGAGTATATATAATGCTTAAGCGTGTCTAAGAGAACAACTGTAAAACCAGCCCATTTGTTCAATTTTATCTTATTTTTTACAATATAGTTGATATTTTATTTATGGACAAAGATATGTCACGAACAGTTATTAATCAAAGATTTCATCAACAAGATTTTCAAGATTCATCAGAAAGTTTTGCAGGAACTTTTAATATTCCTACAAGATATATCCCACTTGGAAAGAAAATTCTTTCAAGTGGTGGAGAAGGGACTGTAATGTAAAGAAAACTTTGAGTATTCAGCTTTTATATAAAATAATTTTAGACTTGCACATGATAGAGAAACTCATCAGGATGTTGTAATAAAAAAGAGAAGGTCTCCATTTTCAGATCCATATTTGGCAAAAAGGACTCATCGAGAATTTTTACTAACACAAAAAGTGAACCATAAAAATGTAAGCAAATGTTTAAGTTATAAGTTATCACAAAATTGAAGTGGTTGTTGAGTCTCCACGTTTGGGGCACTTTCTCAAAAGTTTCTCGTAATGTACCTGTATTTTGGCAGTATCACTTTTCGTACGGTACTTTTCGTACAATTATTTTTCGTACGAACTTTTCGTACAAATACAAAGGGGGTGGGCAAAATTCCTCGCCAAGGGGGCGAAAAGTCCTCGCCTAAGGAGCAATTTATGCGAGGATATACCACCCCTAACGCGAAGACTTTTGCCCCCTCCCCCCTTGTATTTGTATGAAAAGTACCTGCACGAAAAGTTCGTACGAAAAATATTTGTATGAAAAGTACCTGTACGAAAAGTTCGTACGAAAACAATTGTACGAAAAGTGATACTGCCGTATTTTTCAGGCCTTTAGCCATAAATTTGAGATGGTGGAGTAGAGTTGTTTGCGAGCCAGACCGGCCTGGCCTAGGCTTGAATGACCTGGCCTGATCACTTTTTGGAGTCCTCAGGATGGTCAGGCTGGTCCTAGAAGGTCGGCCTGACCATCCAATCTAAGGCCGGCATGAATTAAAAAAATTTTTTTCACTAAAAAGTTCATTTTTTCGTAATATTTTCGCTATTTTCTTTCAAAAATGCGATTTTTTATATTAAAAATCCAACTTTTTGTCTACAAATGTCAATTTTTTGATATTTACGAAAACTTTTTTTGCGGTTCCAGTCCCACACAAAAATTATTTTTCGGTCCCGATTCCAGTTCCTTCGTAGAAACCACAAACGGGCCATCACTGATCTATACATCCTGTTCGTATATGAGACAATCATAATTTAGGTTATTAAACTACTTAATGCTTTCACACCTCAAGAAACCTTCCAAGATTTTGCTGAAATTTATTTTGTCACAGAATTTGTGGCATTTCCATTAAAATGTTTAATCGATAAGCAAGTTTTCTTACAACCGAATGGAAGAGAAACCATATCCTGTTTCATGTATCAAATATTATGTGGAATTAGACATCTGCACAAAGCTAGAATTATACATAGGGTAAGAAATTATGCGCTGGATTTTATTGTAAATCTTAATTTAGGACTTGTCCGTAAGCAATATTGTCGTGGATAAAAAATCTCAATTAAAAATAATTGATCTTGGGTCATCAAGACCGGAAACCGATGACCAAAACATAACAAGCAGTGTTGGTACGATATATTATATAGCACCTGAAATTGTGCTGAGCATTAATGAAGAAAGTAATATGCAATACAATCGAAAAGGTAGTTTTTTGCACAATATTTTTCTAATAAAGTAGTGTGAGAGTATGGAAACCCCTCATCAGAAACCTCGAAAAAATCACTCGCAATTCAGAGCCGAGACGTCTTTTTACTTGATACGTATGGTTTTTCGAGATGGGAAATCGATTCCCGCAGGTTATGAGCGACTTCGAAATCTGCCATACCCCAAATATTCGAAATATCCTATGTTTATAGCATGCGGTGGACCCTTGTGTGTTGGGATGTGGTAGTACAAATAGAATGGTTTATTAAAGATATAAAAGGTCAATGTTCCCGTTGGTCGGCCACCTATCAACGAGAACATTGAATATTGGTACAGTGTTCAATTTTCTTGTTGGTCGGCCACCGGTCGGACTAAAGAATGAGCTCAAGCCAAGCCTGAGCTCATTCGATTCCCACAGGTTGAAAAAAATGTATAAAAAATAACTGCGTGCTTTTTTATTACTATTTTATATAGTTTTAAAATTAATGTTTGTAAATTTTAGTTGATCTCTGGTCAGCCGGTTGCATATTAGCGGAAATGATTTTGGGCAAACCATTGTTCCCAGGACCCAATAAATTTCAACAATGGTATAAGATTGTACAAGTTGTAGGTTCACCAAAAGAAGATTTTGTTCGGACCTTATCAGAAGAAATTCGAAAATTTGCGCAATCAAAAAAATATGATCCACGACCATGGACTGAAATTATTCCAGATTCTTCATTTCCACCAGAACCAGAGCAGAGACAATACCGTCTTCCAAAGTGCAGTCGTAAGTAGAGTTTCGGAAGCCGAAACCGAACGTTTGAAAATTCAAACTTTACTATTTTTCGCTCGGAGAGAAGCCCAAAAATTTCCTAAAACATATATTTTAGCTCAAGATGCACGTGATTTATTGTCAAAATTGCTCGTCATAGATCCGGTTAAACGTCTTTCCGTTGATCAAGCATTAGAACACCCATATGTATCGTGGCAGAATGAACCCGGTGAACTAGAAAATGAAACTAATCCAGTTCAATTCTACAACGGGTACATCGAGCAACTGGAATTGACGGCAAATGAATGGAAAGGTTTGTTTTTATGTGTTGAAGCATATCAAAATTGTCATATTTAGCTTTAATATTTGCTGAACTAAAACAATATGAACTAATGAAAGCCCAAGGAAACGGTTCTCTAGAACAACAACATGAATGTGAAAAATGCATAAAATATCGATGTGATTGTACTGAATGTACTAAAATGGATTTGGAAAAAGTTTTAAAATAAAAAAAGAAACTTTTAAATGTTAATCTCACGATTCGTACGGGTCTGCGTATGTTTGTGTTTATTTCATATAATAAATTTATATTTTTCTTAAAAAATAAAAATTACTAAATTATTACAACAAATATACAGAGTGATTCAAAAAAGTGTATTTTTGTGATTTTGGGGGCCCGAAAATATTTTTTTTTAGACCGAAAATTTTTACTAAAAATGAACCTTATAGGGATAATTTTATACAGAGAATCGATTGCACGCATTCCCGAAATGCGAAAACTCTTCCCTGATTCAGGGATTGGAGTTGGTGTATTGACCCGAAAATCAAACATTTTTCTTTTTCACCCGAAATCATCCATACGAAGCCCTTTCATTACCCGAAAACAGGCGCGGGTGTATGTTCATGACAGTATAAAAAATAAACTTGCAAATGGCGCATCTTTGTCCAAAGTATATTTTTTATATGCATTTTTTGGTTGAAAACCAAAAAATTATACTTACATCATTTGTACTTATATCATTTTCGCCATTGTACTTACATCATTTTCAATTTTGTTATAATTTTGAAGATTCCCGTGTTAAACTTGTTATTTAAATGAGAATAATTATAGCACTTATAATAACTAATTATAATTATTTGAATAAATTTTTATGCTTCGTTTAAAAAGTGAATCAAAGATTAGAAATATCATCGTTTCGTCTTATGACCTTCATTATGCCTACATCTTTCTCAGTTTTGTTGAAATCTTGAGTTTGTTGTTATCTTCAAAATGTGAAAGAAGAAGCTGCAATGAACCGTTTTCTTTTCGATCGCGCAAATTATGAGCGCATGTACAACTGTTCGATGAAAACTCCTGAAGAATGGAAAGAGATAGGCCATCCTAATGTTATTATTGGTGTTTTTTATTTGGTTCTGGGTACATTTTACGAGGTAAGTGTAGCTTTGAACAATAGGAAAACATTATTTCAATTTAAACTTTTCAGTTAAACCAAAAAAATAAGTATTTTGGACAACCATGTATTTTAGAGAGAGAAATTTTGAACTCGTCAAATGTTACAAAAAATTAAATATAAAAAAAAGAAAGTAAAGGGTTTTGAATGTAAAGAGCTAAGGCTTAGGCCGGCCGCAAGTTGTCGTCGTACTTTGGTGTCGTACCGTTGTACCTTTCTGTCGTACCGTGTTACAACAAAAAGTGCGACAACTTGTGGACCCGAGTCATACCTTTTTTTTAATGCATTTTGAATGAAAAAGTACGACAACTTGCGGCTTCATGCGGTGGTACGACAACTTACGGCAGGCCTTATCTTAGCCTTAGGAATAGTCTTACGGCACAAGCTATCGTACTAACCACAAGCAACTGCACAAGCTAATATGCAAGCTATCGTACGAAAATCATCGTACGAGTGTAAAATACAATTGTACGACGAACGAAATGGCCACAAGATATCGTACGATGAGCCGTCATACTTTTGTCATCGACGTTGTATTTTTGTCGTACGACACGTCGTAGTTGTAGTTAGTAGTAGTACGCGTCGTACGACAAAAATATAACGTCGTACGATAAAAGTACGATAGTACGACAAATTTCGTACGATGCCATCGTACTGCGTCGTACGATCGTACGACAGCTTGTGACGATTTCATCGTACTTTTACATTAACGCCGATCGCAAGTTGTCGTACCACCTCATGAAGTCGCAAGTTGTCGTACTTTTTCATTCAAAATGCACTAAAAATTACGACTCGAGACCGCAAGTTGTCGTACTCTATGTCGTACCACGGTACGACAGAAAGGTACAACGGTACGACACCAAAGTACGACGACAACTTGCGGCCGGCCTAATTTTACGATAGCTTGTGGGGCTGTCGTACTTTTGCTTGCGTTCAGTACCATAGAATGTGCGAGCTTGTGCCGACCCTTAAGCATCATACGTGGGCAAGGGGTGGGTTGACCCACCCCCCCCCCATATCGCCGCAAGAGGGTAAAATGTAGAAAACATGTCGCAGTTGTGTGTGATGGATGAGAGAAAAATTGTATCGCAGATTGGCGCGAAGCACCGACCTGCGACGTTTTTTTTTGGTCGACAAACGTATCGCATTTGGGTTTTCGACCTACCCCCCTTGCCCATGTATGTTAAGCATAGGTCTATTCTTAGGCCTAGGTCTATGCTAGGCTTAGGCTTAGACTTAGTCTTAGGCTTAGGTTTTGTCTTAGGCTAATGAGAAATAAAAATTTACAAAATTTAGGTCATCTACGTTCTCTGTATGATAGTCATGTTGAAACCAGAATTTATAAAACACTCTTGCTATAAAATCATGTTTTTCTTGGGTATTATCGACATAATGAGTTTGATTATCACCTCGCTTCTAGCCGGTTATTTTTCAATAGTCGGCTGTTTTTTGCACTTTTCCCACGTTTATGTATCTGGTTGGTTCATTTATTTCACGTAAGTTTTCTCTTGCTTAAAAAATCGACATTTTAGCTCTTTGGACGGGAGCCTGTTTGACTTGCTTAATATTGGCTATTAACCGTTGCGTCAAAATTACGTCGACTTATTGGTCATATAGACTTTTTAAGGGAAAACGAACTCTTGTATGACTGATTTTTCCGACATTATATGCCCTGATTTGTTATATGTTTTTTGAAGTCGGCGTCTACAGTTCTTTGGGACATGCTTGGTTCACAGACCCGTATTATGGAATGGGCATAGGCAATAAAGAATAGGTTTTTTTCTTTCACTAGTATAAAATTTAGAAAATTTCCTTTTTAGTACAAACAATGGCTTCTCTTGATACACGACATTATCATGATTGTGGCGCTGTCTGGCTTATATATATCTTTGTGTAGGAATCATAATAAAAAGAGGATTTGGCTATGGTGAAAAAATAACCAAACTTCAAATGCAGGTATTTTTTGGAAATTAAAACAAATTCACAAACTAGACAATAATTCAATCGGTCCTCATTTGCTTTTTGATGTATATCACTTGCGTATGTTATTCGTACATGCTATTATGGGGGATGCCTCCATTCATGATAATCTTGTCGGAAATCGGATGGATAACAAGCCATGGTAAAAAAGTTTAAAAAAATATTTTAAAATCGTCAATTTTTAGGAGGAGCGACCATTGTATATTTAATATTCAATAAAACGATGAGAAAAGCTATAATGAAAATGATTCTGTTGAAATAAGTTCAAAGCTGTTAGTATCATAAAAAAACAAAAAAATTTGATTTGATTTCTAACTATTGTAATTTTTTATGTAGAAAAAATATAAAACAGGTGAAATAAAAATTTTCGGAAAGATCATGAAAAATGGAGCATTTTTTGTTTTTACGACATGTTCTGAATCGTTGTAGCTTTCGAGATAATTGCGTTTGAAATTTTGAGTTTGTGACAAGCTCTTCGTTGTAATACACAAATTTTTTGAATTGTGAATTACAACGAAGAGCTTGTAACAAATTCAAAGTTTCAAACGCAATTATCTCGAAAACTACAATGATTCAGAACATGCCGTAAAAACAAAAAATGTTTCCATTCATGATCTTTCCGAATATATCATTTTTTCATATGGTTAACTGATTGGACTGGTCCTTTAAGGAAATATCGTTTTATTTGTTTACGTTGACTTCGTTCAAATCTTCGACTATCACATGATGAGTGTCCCTGTAAGCATACAATTTTGCGCGCGAAAGCGCGAGCCTAGAAATTTAACTTTTTGTTTTTCCGTTAGCTTTCAACTTTTTAGTCAAAAAACATGGGCTACTTTTTCAAATTGTATATTGATATGATTTTATCAATAAAAATAAACAATACGAAAAATTAAATTTTAAAACTTATTTTCAGCAAACATTTCCTGCCGTTGCCCAATTTTGTTGCTGACTTTACCATTCACTCGTTTCACCAATTGATGTTCCAATTTTGATGGTGCACATGACGCAACAGAAGCTGGCCTTTGACGTACTATTTGAACATTCGGCTGCTGCTCATCGGGTAATCGAACAAAATCCCAATCAAAAGCAGCTATAATAGCTTTTCTATAGGGTTTCAGCAACATAATCATAGCTACTGCATTAAAGAAAGAGTGTAAACCCGAAATTTGTAGAAGTATAGCGAGAAGTGTGGGTAGTTGGAAACCACACAAAATTTCAAT